>DWBA01000427.1:0-13526 GCA_018236825.1 Apodemia zela | reverse complement strand
TATCGATCCATTTGCATTTGCCGAGGTAATTATTTACGGAAATACATATATTAAGAAATGTACCCCTTTTACTAAATGTATAAGGCACAGTAACACATAATGAGCTACATAAATATACGTCTAGCTACTAAGAACCACATCACAAGAGGTAACTAAGATTACATTTTAATTGAGTTCAAGTAATGGACGTTGGTTGGTGAATATTGTTCCATTTCGTCTCGCCATAATTTTATTTATTTAGTAATTTATTGTACACAACATAATAGTTTTTACAGCGGAAAAAAATAACTACAATTAAAATGGTACAAATCTCAATCTTGTTTCAAAACAAGTATCATACCTTGAAATGAATACTTAAATATGATAGAATTAGCAACATTTTGATTTGAACTTGAGTTTCTGCTCAGTAGACAATTATAACTATTGGCTAACTGTGTCAGTTACTACTCTTAATTTGTTAATGATTAACTATGTGAATGATAGCCCTTAAATAATCATTTATTTTTTGTTTCAAAGCAGTTATTAGATAAAATTAATTAGATATTAATTAAGTCTAACAATCGATACTTATTAAAGTAAATAGTTTAGTTATATTGAACATATTATACTAAATTTTTACTATACATATTATTTAGACAGCATTCGAGTTGTATATAACACAATATTAAAATTAAAAAGGAGTATGTCACTTTTAGGTCAGCACACACCAAGAGCATAGTTTAACAGAGCATTTTGTAAGAATATTGAAAAATTAACTTTATGACTGTAAACACACAGTGCAAAATTGAAAATAATTCAAAATGTGGCACTCTAAAATATGGCTCCTTGTACTTCCATTTAATTTTGCACTGTATTCCGATAATCACAAAGTTAATTTTTTAGTGTTCTCATAAAATGCCCTGCTCAGCTCTGCTCTAGGTGAACGCTGACCCTTACTTATAGTAATGAATATTTTACAGCGGAACAGAATGATAGAATCGTCATTCGGATAATTTGAGTCTTTTGAGGTTAAATTGTATTATAACTACTTCAAAAGATTCCAATTTTCTTTTTTCTTCAATTATATTGATCTCCTTTAAGAAATGGATCAAACAAATTAATAAATGCTTTTTATGTCTTAATTTTTATGTAATGAAAGGCAATTTTCAACGTTGTTTTCAGTTAGCTGAGAGCTCTGGTACTCGACAATTACAAACTCCGATGGTACAAATAGTTTTTCAAAACTCTTAATCCGTATGTCTTTATATAAGCATAAGTTTAATAATAGTACTAATTTCTAATAATAACAGGTCCTGATATTAAGCTCTCAAGCTTTAAATTCCTGCTTCCAACTCTTTCTGGGGCTTTTTCAAAAAAATTTTTTAGTAATATCTTATTGTCATACCATTCACTCTTCAGTTTTTAAGATTGAATCAGTTTTTTATAATAAATTATGTCTTAATTCAAGAGCACGAATATTTGTGCATGAGCTGAAGAAATCTAAGTAAGATATTGGGACCTAAGTAAGATCGAACTTAAAGAAATTTGCGTCTCTTGTTTGACTGTAATGCATGGCAAAATATTATACTGTCCTGCTGCAGCTTTAACTTCTTATCAAATGTGGTAACTTCAACTTTCTGAAAGCGTATTCTGTATGAATATTCGTAATAATGTTGGATGTGTATGTGTAGTGATAATTTTATTGTATGATTGTTGTGTTGTTTGTTAAATGTTGTACTCGTTGCATTTATGGCGACATAATTACTGCTTCTTATGAAAGAAAATAACATTAGTTTTAAAGATACTCAACTGAAAGACCACATAAGGTTGCTGGGTTGGATATCTTTCTTATATTTGTGTGTTTATTTACTAATTTATTTATTTAGTTATCACTAAAAAATTGGTAAATTAAAATCGGCAGTCAAAATTGATGAGAAATATCTTTGCTCACAACGCTATCGTAAGGCTAACTGAGCTGTTAGCAAACCAGTAAGGATTATTTTGTTTCGGTTTTTGGTGAACTTATACATATGCTATCGCAATGTTGAGGCGTTACGAGCAAAATCGCCATGTCATGTGCGAACGTTTTTGAACCAGTTATTAGCTTGCTTCTATATTTTGGTACTATACAATGATCCTATAAAGATTTATGAACTAGTCGGCCGTTTCGGCTCTTATGTGCTCTTATGTGTCGTGTACCGAGTAAGATAATATATTTTTAAAATAGAGAAACCAAAATTGTTGCCTTATGCCAAGAGTCGTAAAATCGGAGTAATAATATATCCATAAAATATCCGTTCTTATGTACCGATTGAAATTGCGAATTCAAGGGCTTGTTAATCCACTTTTAAAATGTTTAACTTATTATCATTATAAAAAAATATCGAAAATAAAATTATAATTATCAAAAGCTTGATTCTGGGGAAAAATACTGACATAATAGTAAAACTTGTAAGTGCTATTCATAAAACAGTCACTTTACTGAAAATCATATCGTTCTGATTAATAATTTCTCTGCTCTTTCCAGTTACACAGTCTTACAACATTGAAAATGGCAAATGGCTTAGCAGATTCAGTGAAAATTTTACCATTCGAACCATTGAAAGCATTAATAGAGCTGCAGAGTCTTGATTTAAGCAATAATAAGTTAAGAAATGTACCAGACACATCATTCCACTTTCTGTATAAGCTGAAAACTTTAAATTTACAAGATAATCTTATTGAACATTTCTCTAAGGGAACCTTACAGGTTTGTGGTCTATTATTTATTTATTATCTTTGTATCATATATTTGATATGCACACTAGTTTATAGCAACATCGAGATTAAAATTGGCTCCGTATTTGCGTTTAAACATAAATCTACTGATCAATAGGTGACCGAACTCTTGGGATCTTTTATTCGCTGACCGGTATAACTACAAATCATCAAAAAGACAAACATTTGTGTAATGAGCAGATATATGTTTGTATTTCCTTTTTTGGGTGTTTATTATGTATGTTACAGTATTTATATATTTATTAGTACCTATCATTGACTAGCACCCATAACACATGCAAATAATTTGCTTACTTTGAGTTTAGATTAGTTCTTGTAATTTTGTCCAGCGATATTGATTATTATTATTTATTTACTTAGTTTGAGATCAGATAAATTCGTATAATTTTAGCTAGCAATATGCAAGTTGCAATAGGACAACCGCAATGACGGTGTATCCTTCCTATTTGAAAAATATTACGTTTATTATTTTTAAATAGTTTCTGTTCTGTTATTTTAGGGAGATATACACAAACATCTCGAAAGTGTTTATTTATCTCTCAACAAAATGAAGAAAATTGAACAACACACATTTGTGAACTTGCGTGAGCTTCAGGAAATACACATTGAAGACAATTTAATAGAATCACTACAAAAGAGATCATTTACTAGTTTGGACAACTTGAAAGAAATAAACTTAAAAGGAAACGTAATTGATGAGATAATTGATGAGGCATTCCAGAATTTGCCAGCTTTGAAAGAGTAAGACTTTCTTCATAATTTGTTTACATACTTACAACACTTTCGGCCTTATTAATAAACCAGTTTGATCATGTAGGTACGTAAGTTGTTGCTCATTATAACGTGTTGCTACATCGTAGTCGATGTGATAGAATGAGTGCTAATCTACAAGCATGCTCAAATAAATTTATTAATAGCACTAGTGTATGTAATTCTTAAATCAACAGATGAGCATGATTGTCGTCTTAAAATTATAGCCCATATTTTATTCAAAACTTTCACTGTATTTTGGAATACCGACAAGAAACAAGTTAATTACCGCCATCTTAAGTTTTTTTTTTATTTCGCTATATATAGAAAACAAACAAGCAGATGGCTCTCCTGATGGAAAGAGACAACTATCGCCTATAAACACCAAAAATATTAGTGGTGCATTGTTTTTCGAGTCAAGGCGTGTTAATGCCACATACATAAGTTTTTCAGCTACCTTACACTCCAAAACTGAACACGACAGTGACCATCACCAACGCTATAGTAGCAGCAATAGATAAGGCGATAATACCGAAACGGGGCGAGATTTGCGAAACTCTATCACCTAAAAACCACGATGGCATTGACACGTGAAGCCAATCGTTCGCCTTTTACGAACTGCCTGGCAGATTGGTAGATAATATATTCTTCAAACGGGCCTGGACCGATACGCTTATTCTTGTTTCCATCAAATCTTACAGCTAGACAATTGTCGTAGCAATATAACCCATTTAATAAGCCCAAACACGATTGCTTTAAAATATTGAGATGTTAAAAAGTCTATAAACTGTTATGGATTCATCAGATGCCAGCCTTTTTCAAGCTTTCATTCTTATTTTAACTGAAACACATGCTAACTGCTAACTAATGCAGTGTCGTGCGAGGTGATGTGCTAACACATCACCTCAGACGACACATCAGCCTCCATACCGCTACAAAAATGTTCTAATTAGAAAACCCCAATAACACTTTGCTTGAACTGGCATTTCAAACCTAAGCCTCACAAACTGAGCTGACCAGACTAACGAAGAATATAATATTATATTTTCTCATTTCAGGTTAGATATATCATTCAACAGACTGGAGACATTCAAGTTCTCAATCTTCGACCAAGTAGGATCAGCCACGTCGTTAAAAGTGAACGCATCTTACAACCGGATATTTAGTTTGGCTGCCTCAAATGCTCCTTTCTTCATGACTTCTAATTACTTCGCGCCCCCACAGTCACAAAGTAATTATTTATATTTGAAAAATTGTTTGTCCTGATTAACGGCATCACTTTCTTAACGTATGAATCAATGAACTTTATGAACTTAAAACTAACGCGTCAAGGTGTTAACTAGCTTTTTTATTTATTTTGCATGATTTACTAATTTATTTCCTTCGTTTTAAAATTTGTTTGCTTCTTACTAAGGATTAATATCAGAGGATGCAAGTGCTTTACGAGGTTTGGTTATTTATTCTTGTCTCCTTATTTTATTTTTATATTTAAAAATGTTTAATATAATACAAATTTCATATGTTTTCAGGTGTCGGGACAATATCAGTAAATATCAGAGCGTTGGATTTTTCTCACAACAACATTTCCTACATTGCACCCTATTATTTTACGTAAGTATATTTGTTATTCAAATAAGGAATGTTATACAATGTCGCTAGCAGCAGTTTTCTACTATTTTGACGATTTTGACGAGACCTTTTCGGTTAGGAAGGTTCTGTGGTTTAGCCGTGAAAGCGTAACAGACAGACAGGCTTTTGCATTTATAATATTAGTATGGGTATCTTATTCGGCTGTTTTTGGTTAAAATCATAACATGTCCGTTAATGGATGTGTATCTGGGACCCAATTCACTTGGATTGGTTTGGTTGGATTTTTCTTGAAAGCAAATATTTTTGACTTTGATATGGGTGTTAGTCAACGATGCTAAGGAATGCATATAATACTGTTTGCTACCACCGCCTTACCTATTACTGACACAATAGCGTTAGTGCTTGTCACTGTCGTGTTCCTGTTAAGATCGTAAACCGACTATCTTGCCGATAAACTAATGAGTTTTTGATGAATGAATGAAATTGCCGATAAAAAAAAAGATTAGAATGCCAAAAAATATTTTTGGCATTCTAATCTTGCCGCACAGACAGTAACTTACCATTATAACATCTTTGGCGTCTATAGGCGACGATTATCCTTACATCAGGAGACATTTACTTGTTTGATGTCATTTGAAATTAAAAAAAAGTAGTAAAATCTATTTAATAAATACATAGACATAGAAATCGAAATATCTGCGTTAATTACACAAATACCTCTCATTACCAAAATTTCATATTCTTTATTCAGCACAATTTCCGTAAATAGGTGTACAAAGTTTTCATTTCACGGATTAATAAACGAATAATTTTGTTTAATAATAATCACCTTAATTTTCAGACATTGTGACTTAACCCTATCCGAGCTATATTTATCTCACAACCTGATTCGCAACATCACTCGGGAAGTATTTGGGTCCCTTCGAGCTCTGCAATATTTAGACCTATCGCATAATCAAATATACCATATGGAGTATGACTGTTTTAAGAAAGTGAAGAACTTGCAGGTAATCCTTTTTTACTAGCTAGTTTTAGAATGACAATAGCTTCAGTAGACAGATAGCTTTTAGTCATATTTATGTTATGAATGGAAGATGCTGTAAAAGCGAAACCAGTTGGCTTACCACTAATGCATTTACGGTACAAGTAATTTACGCACCTTGAGACTACTTTATGACTGCTATGATGTAAGTGTTATTACAGACAAAGATTTAGGGATTGATTTTTGTAAAAAAATTGCCTATGTTTCACCCCTATCTTGTAGCCCAGCAAAGTACTAGGCGAGACTGCGGTGAAGTCAGAGCTTCACAAACTTAAATCAATAGACGTCTCTTAATGCTTGGCGTTCAATTTGAACTGAAGTTGCAAACTTAAGTTAAAATAAAATAGCTCTGGCCATTCATATTTCTTGATGCATAGATCCTAAATCATATTATGTTTTATGAGCATTAATCTACAGCCGTAAATCTCTACTTTGGCTTGATAAGTTAATTCCTTGTTATTTTTGTAATAGTTTCAAAATTTACAAGCTGTTATTTTAGTTGGTGATGGCAAGAGTTCCTACAGGTTTTCACCATAGCTAATGAATTAATTGTAATGTCCTCGATATTATTAACAGTCTTGTGTAGTAAAAAAATATTATTAACTCTCGGTTCTCTCGGTTGCTCAAGCCTTTTTATTCTTTATCTTTACTTTATTTTTCATTGCTTCTTTCTCGGATGTCTTTTGTCAACATCCATCCATTTTATCTTCATTTACTGTAATTCGTTTCAAAACACTAGCTTTCTAGTTACTAAGTATATCAAGTATGTGTGTCTATGAACGTGTTGTGAAAATCCTGGAGGTGCTTATTTTAAAGTTTTCTGTAATACCTATTAGTTTTCTAAGTTTCTCTAACTTTAACTCTAGTAGGTATTTTAGTTTTTTCTCAGATTGGATTGGTTGCAATATTGATGGCAATTTTTCATGAGCTATAATTTAATAATGTACGTCATCAACCAATAAAATACGTTCTCGTTGCTTTTTATCAAAAATACAAGACTTAAAGAGATAAAAGAGAAAACAGAAGAAAAATTGTTTGGTAGCTCCATAAATTCTAATACACACAATATATACAGAGTGCTGACAACGATATCCATTTAAACGATACAACATCTTGGAAATAATAATTACAAAAATAAACATACACAAAAATAAACCCCAGAAACTCAATAGTTTAGACACAAGATAATTTTTTCGATTTAATAATTTTTACTCATGTTGTATATTCTATTAACTAAACGTTTTCATTTCGTTGTATTTTATTTAAAAATCTAGTATTACGGTTTAGTAATAGAATCGTAAATGATATTCATTTAATAATCTAATCAGCGGCACTTTGTATATACGCCAAATTCTTTAAAGGGTATTTAAATAACAAAATAATATTTTAGTGAATTATAATTATATTAAATTGTAATTATCTGCTTAAGTTATGTAGACAGGTGGAGAATGCCACTTTAAATACATCTTTGTACTTTGTCGGGCATAAATGTAAATAAGTAAAACATTACAATTTGTTTTACAGATAATAAACTTATCTCATAATCATTTAATAGAGATGCCATTAGAAGTATTCCATGATATGCAAGCTCTAACATCTGTGGATCTTTCTGATAACAATATAAAGAGTTTAATTGAAAACTTAATACCATCGCCAGCTTTAGAAAGGTAAGTTGTTATTTTTTTATATTATTCAATGT
Organism: Apodemia zela; assembly: GCA_018236825.1. Taxonomy (NCBI): domain Eukaryota; kingdom Metazoa; phylum Arthropoda; class Insecta; order Lepidoptera; family Riodinidae; genus Apodemia; species Apodemia zela. Next base: position 5,688 of record DWBA01000427.1, on the reverse strand, counting down.
CAAAACTATGTAAGCCAATTTCAACTCTTGCGTTAACAAAACTTCTAGTTGATGGTTGAGTCCTGCGAGAACTTAATCGGGTTCGTTTCCATTGGCTTACTATAAAATATGTACATGATAGTGCATATTCTTACACTGGATAGTGCATATTCCAAAATATACTGATAATTTTTGTGCCAATTTTCGGAAACTACTTTTGATTGTAAATTATAAATTAGTTTCAATGTCATTTAAACTTAGTAAGAAATATAAAATTAATCTTATTTACGTTTGCGATTGCTTTCAATACATATAAATTTACAGCACCTACAACATTTGCTCATAAAGATTGATACCAAAATGTAAATTCAAACGTTCAATATATTAAGTCCCCTGATTTTTTCTTCTTTTGGTTCCAAGAATACTGGAAAACTAACAACTATCAGATTTTTGCAATAAACTTACTCTGTATATATATGAATATTACTACTTATTTTTTCCTTTTTCTTACAGACTAGACGTGTCAGATAACGACTTATCAAGGATTCCAACAAATTCGTTATCTCCAGCAGCGGCTATTAATTTAGTAGAGCTGGACTTAAGTGGAAATTCAATACCTTCCGTGGCTATTGCCGATTTGGTTCAACGATTTCGAGTAAGTTTCTTTATAGCTCAATTAGCGCCAACATTTAGATACTCCTTATTTAGTGTAGTTTGAAATTAACAGCTTGATAAATAATAAAATGAACATAAGTAACAACAACATATTTAGCGAGTTTAATAAGTGCGTATTGGTGTACACGTTATGTTCGTTGTTAAACTTGCTTGTTTTTTATATAAACGAAGAGACAAACAGTTTGTAAGAGTTAATCTCGGCTCGGTTTTTCCGAGGAGCTTCTCTGATTAACATCCAAATAGAATCAAGGTCCTACTATGATAACCTGTAATATGGCAGTATTTTTTTGATATATTTTTTATTTTGATATCTTCATCAAAGCAATACTTGTAGGATATTAAATTGATGGTAATAATATACTACTACTGACACTCATTGCATGATGAATTAAGAATAAAAATAATTTTATGATCTCAGAAAAAAATATGATGTTTTGTAATATTATACTTTTTCTTTCTAAATACTTTAATCGTTGAAAACAAAGACAGTTTGTTCCGTTACGCTATTTACTGTGTCTAAATCCTGCAACAGATTTATTTACGATTTTTATGTCTCATAGGTATTATCAAGGTAGGTTTTAATGTAAAATACAGCATAATTGCACTTTTGTGAAAATATGTAAGTACCTACCGGAACGTTTACTTATTACAATTTCTTATATTGAACTGTAGAATAAATAAAAGTGGTTTTATTACTCAAAATAAAAAAGAACTTTCACACAGTAATTACCTTAATTTCTTATGCGGAAACCGTATGATATTTTTTTAGAAAAAAAAACCGTATTCAAATAGAAATTTTATTATGCCCATCAGTGTTATAAATTTAGTTTATAAACTGTATCTTCTGAATTCAGATCTCTTATTTTTTTACAATACTTAATAATAGTAACTTACTACGATTTTACACAGAAAAGATAGTTCAAAGATAATATCGATTGCTCAAATTATTTTTTAATTATGATATGATTTATGACAGAAGGTTAATATCAACCATTTAAATATTTAGATGTTTGATATTACTTGAAGTTTAATTTAAAGTTATTTCATAATTGTTATTACAATTTTAATTCTGAACACATACATTATACGATGCTAAAGTAATTATGTCCTTTGTTTAATTTTATTATCCATTAATAAATACGAGTAGTAGCGATGTGCGATTGCTTAAAATCCGGCATAATAGGACCAATCTCATTTTGTGAACTAATAAGTAAAAATTTCAATCATTGACCAATCAAAATCTCGGATAAATTTTAGTCAAGTGTGAACCAAGAGACCATGCTTTTTATATCATTACAAATAACATGCTGGTGATTCAATTAGTAAATACCTTTTAAAATGTAAGGCGAATATTAATTTTAGGAATTTTTATTGGTTATTGTTTCAAACAGAAACAGAAGACAAATGTGACAGAATTTTTAGCATTATGACAGTTGCACATCTGATTGTGTCTAGTTTCATAGGTTTTAATATATACACAAATGAATTTACGTGTAACCTGAATTTCATTTTTCAATCTTTCAATCACAATTTGGGATAATTTAAAAACACAGTTAATGATGCGAAATTTTTTGCGACGTTTTAACGTTTTGATAATAATTAAATAGTATTATAAATATTATTGATAATTTGTTATGCTAAATGAAATAGTTTTTTAAATATTAAAAAAAAAGAATCCTGTATAATAATCTTATCAAGATCAAACGCATGAGCATGGTCGAAATGTATTTAAAACGTAATCGCGCATCGCATCGTAGCAGCCAGAGTGTGTGTTATGTACCGTAAGTGTATCACGTAGTGCTAATGTGTGTTGTCCCTGCATGTGTCCAGCACGAGGGGGAATATTGGCCCGAGGAGTTCGACTACAACGACGAATACATGTACCACACCGCTAGCCGAGATCACACCAGAGTGTTCCATCAAAAAAAGCAATACCCGCAGAAAATATTGTATAAGGTAGATTCACTATGTAAATACACGATACTTCCTTCTCATTATTATTTTATATGTACTTGTTTCATTATTGCTTATTTAGTAAGTTAACAGAATTGATTTCTCCCGTGTCGGTCTATGCCCAATTGAAGAATATGCTATCTGTCTTATTGCCTGACATATCGTAAAATGCAATCGATTGGACAAACATATCACTATAACCGTGGCTACAATTTGGTTGAGTTCTGCAGTGTCTTACTTGTGCTTTATCTTTTACTGTCGCAGCAGTGTGTTTGTCACCATTTAGGGAGTAAGATTGGAGTGTTCCGATTTAGGGAGTAAGATAGCCAGCAAACTAATGCTTAATTGCTTTCTAAATAGCTATTTCGCTGTGTAAGTCTATTTCTTTGTTTTGTTTCTTTTAAGTCACGTAAATGCCGAGATTTCACTGGTTTCTTTACAAGTGTAGGTGCGAAAGTTTATATGTGTGGAAGTTTGGTACGTAACTGAAAAAAAGGCAAAAAATACTAAATGAATGTGGATGAAATTGGGTATTAAGGTAATATATAGCTAGGCTAACACAAAGGTTACTATTATATCTGAAAAACACATTGTTCCTAAGAAATTCGCTTAAAATCACGCAGCTAGTATAGCGTTAATTAAGGAATGTTTAAGCACTCATCAAAATTTTCTCTTGGTGGATCCAGATCCCTTTTGAGTAAAAGATCAACTTCTCAGACACAGATCTACTGACTAACAGATCTTTCTGTTAGGCAGTTTGTAAAAGGCAAATGATTGGTCAAACGTGTAATTACCATCGTGCCAAGGTAGCAGAGTTCTGGAGCGTCTCACCTGGATTCTTCTCACATTATTACGATTACCTTTTTTCCACTCTTTTTTCTACCCCAAAGTGCCAAAGCTTGTCATTGCAGTTTTTCCGGTTTGGAAGATAAACTTACGCATATGGCATTACATCCTAGGCACACGGATAGTAACGAATCATTAGCAACTTTAATGTCTATTGGTAATGGTTATCTCTTTTCGACAGGAGAGCCATCTGCATGTTTGCAATTCTGACTTATTCTAAAATATTCAATTTAGATAATGACCCTTATTCTAAATTTATTTAGCGCAAAGACTACATTTATTTAGCATTGTTTCATCATTTTTTATGTCATAAAATAATAAACAAGCAGATCGGTCTCCTGGTGGAAAGAGTCAACCATCGCCTATAGACACCAAATATGTTAATGGTGCGTTGCTATCTTGTGGCGAGGTCTTAATGCCACATGCACTAGTTTACCGACTACCTCTCCCTCCAAACCGGAACACGACAGTGACAAACACTGACGCTATTGCGGCAGGAATAGATAAGTGTAGGATTTTGTTGTTTTAATCTGACAAATATAATAAATATAAAAGGCTAAATATCCACAGAAATTGTCTAACTGCGGTACCAAACCTCGGTGACATGTTGTAGGGCTCTGCCACCTAGTAATTGGTCACGATGGTGGTGATATTTTTAAGCTTCCCTCGTATTTTACGTGATGCCTAGCAGTAAGGTAATTGATCTAGAAGCCCGAATCAACATAGGAAATTGGTAATTGATAAAATCAAGAAAAAGCTACATCCTATGAAAATAAATTTATTTATCGGTCATTAATACATGCATGGGTTTTTCCAGTCTCTTGCTTGGTTGGATTTATCAGACAACCATTTGGTGCGAGTTGAAGTCGGATCATTTGCAGCCTTGCCAAGACTACGCTGGCTAGACTTAGGAGAAAACTTGCCTTTCGGCAATTCAGACCGGAATGGAGGCATATTTAAAGGACTTGAAAGAAGATTGACTTACTTAAATCTCAGAAATGTCAGCCTGACATCGGTAAGTAATGCTTCCCTACTAATATTATTAATACATACATTTTTGACCTAAACGTATGTATATAAATAAAGTAGTACGATTTTGACATTATCAGGTTTACAAATAATATATAGAAACTAATAAAATTAGATACACGAAAGCAAAAGTTGACATAATCACTTGAAATCAATTTTTTGCTGAAATCTGTTCAAAGACAGTAAAATTATACTTTTGTTTCAGATACCTTCGATATCATTGCCAAAATTAAAAACTTTAGTTCTTTCATACAACAACCTCGCATCAATACTTGCAGACACGATGGTCAATCTAACACGCCTCAGAGCTCTGGATCTCTCGTACAATGACCTAACAAGTGTTCCCGTGGTAAGTTTTTAACTTTTGGGGCTACAGATCCTCAGGGCAGGGATTCTTCAAGGCTGAAGATGCCGTAAACTATTATTTTGGCACTATTAAAAAAAACATTACGTATCCGGCTCAATGCTTCTCATTGTCGTGTTTCAGTAGAGGATAGAGTAGCCTTCTTCCTTCTACCACATTTTCTTCTCTAATCTAGTTGTTTCCTCCTTAGTACAGTATTTTGCGACATTGACTATGCAATCTATGAGTTACGAGTTTAATTCAAAAAGCACGATGAACACGTTTCAATATTTCTAAATGTATTTCTATGTATCGATGCCCATATCACAAGAAAACTGCTTGATTTAATTTGATTTGAGCTTTTATTGATAATTATATTTATTTAAGGCTTTGAATTCGTTGAGTGACCTCCGATGGCTATCTTTGTCGGGGAATCCAATCACATCGCTGATGAATAATTTGTATGGTGTGCTTCCACGGTTGGATTACTTGGACGTCACGAATCTACGTCTGAGTATTGTTGAGGTAAGAATAATTGACCATTATTACAGCATCGGTGCTGAACCTGGCGGTAATTACCCCCGCAGTGGTAAATAGCTCTTTTATGGGGGTAACAGAGTTGCTACCTAGAACTAATGAATAGAATAAAATTTAAAACAGTATCAATCTACACACTAACTAACTAATTTTACGGGTAATGCTAAACCCATGACCGCCCCCTTGGTCGAGTGGTTAGCGAACCTGACTGCGCATCAATGGGGCCCGGGTTCGATTCCCGGCACTGATAAGCATTTGTGTGATGAGCATAGATGTTTGTATTTCTGGGTTTGGGTGTTTATTAAATATACAAAAGTATTTATATA
>DWBA01000426.1:0-13536 GCA_018236825.1 Apodemia zela | reverse complement strand
GCGAAATTCAAAATATCACTAATACTGATATATTAGTTAAAATATTATAATATTGCCAGGGTAATATATTAGTATTAGCTTATATTGAAAAATATCGGTATTAACCCATCTTTACTGATATATTAGTTAAAATATTATAATATTGCCAGGGTATTAGTATTAGCTAATATTGAAAAATATCGGTATTAACCCATCTTTAATCTACTGTCTACTAAAGGTGAACGTAGCCTATATACATATTTATTTATGGGTGAACGCGCATTTATCCGAGCCGAACGCGCCGAACGAATCGAACGAACCGAATTTTAGAATTCTACGTATGAAATCGTATGAATCCCCGCACACTTGCCCGCGCCGAATCGTCCGAAGCTGACGACGCGGACAAGTGTGTGGGGTTTCATACGATTTCATACATAGAATTATAGTATATATTTAAATATTTTTCGTTATAATGATAAATATTTAAAGATGTCTGTCTCTCAAGCTTGAGTGTTCCTGATAGAAGATTGCGTCAATGCTCTGATTAATATTTTTGCGGCCGATCGACAATTACAATGCACCGCTGTCAGTGGTATAGATTATGCAGGGCTTGATAATGTTACCTTTTTATCGTTGACAACATTTTATCGTTATAGGGAAACGTTATATTTATCGTTATTTTGGATGCGTTGTTACCGCTCAATGCACTAATTTTAGAGCAGAAATTAAAAAATCTTTATTCAATTGAACTTCGTACCCGATTGTGCTAGAAGAAGGGCAATCAGTCAAGAAGGCGAGATTATATTGGGCTTAAAATGAGACCTTACAACGGCAAGTTGGGTTTCAACGTAAAGGCGGTGTATAATGAAGAAACGACGCCTACAAAGAGACATGCATTGCGGGTAGCTACGCCTATTTTTGATCCTTTAGGTTTCATAACACCTGTACCAATTCACTGAGCTTTGCAGAAAAGAAGTGAGAGCGCTATTTGTGTGCGTAAACGTACATTTCTGAAAACATTAAACATTATGAAGATTGGAGAAGAAATAACAAGAAAATCTCTAGGATAATCGAAATTAAACTAAATCAAGGAAATTCGACAACGCTATTTGTCGGCAGAGGGCGTTGACATAAATCAGGCCGAGAAATTGTTAGTACAAGCATTCACAGCGAAGTGAAAGCTATTACGGATGGAAGCGCAATAGCAAGTGACAGCCATTTGAAGCAGTTAGCGCTATATTTATAAGTGAAGATGGAGTTTTGAAAATTAAATCACGAATTGCGGTGGCAGAAATATTGGCAAAGATTTACGAGTACCGGCTCTACTTGGTGGCCGCCACCCATACACACGCCTCTACGCCTCTCCCCCTCTCATCATGTGCGTACATCTTCATCATAGTGGGATCAAAGCCACCGTGAACGAAGTTTGTCAGTGATTTTGGGTGAAAAGGCTTCGTCCTACCGTGCGTAGCATTGTGAAAAGCCGCTCTCTTTGCAGAAAGAGAAGTGTTGTCCCACTATAAACTTCGGAAGATCGCCTGTTGGCGGACAGGTGACTTTTCAAAATCCCGGGTAACGCACCATCAGCGCGCCTTCACTTACGTGGGGTTTGATTTTCTCGGACCTTTCAGCGTGGCCATCGGGCTGCGCCACGAGAAGAGATACGTAGCGCTATCCACCTGATTTACATCGAGAGCGGTCCAACTGGAAGTGGCTGCCAGCCTGACAACGGACTCCCCAGTGTAATGGCATTACTAATTCAATATATTAAAAAGAAAAATAATAGACACTTTTCATACCTAATGCAGAAAAATATACTGTTACAGAATGATCTAGATAATAACGTTACATAATGATCTAGATAAAGAAAGAGACAGTTGTTATTATCGGAAATAATAGGTACTTAAAAAAACACAGATATGGTAAGGTTGAAATTGGCGTGTACTATGATTTGTTTACAGTTTGATTGTTTATTACGTATGAGCCATCGATTGATCTGTATTGTGGTAGAAACCTAGAGATCATTCTCGAAGATGACCTTGTATATATAAGAGCGTGTTAATAAAAAGCGAGTCAGTTGAGTTCCAGTTTAAGTTCAGTTTGGTAAAGCGATACGAAGTGATAATCGGTGTGTTGAAAGTGATACAACGAATTGATTTCTATACGGATATTGTGATAGCTTAGTGACTTGGTTCCGTCGATTGATTTTAGTGAGTATAGTGACAGTGTGAGTTAGTTAGTGTGCATACGACTTGTACATCCAGTGCTGAATAAACACGATTTAAGTGGTATCTTATTACGCAAGAGCGAACCCTAAGCTCGTAACATTATTTTACTCGGCTACGTAAAGTTAATTTCATAAGAAAACTATGTTTAAAATCATGAAAAGTGTTCACTGTCGAATTTATGATTATAATTAAAAATACTAATTGAGATGTAGTATATGTATATCTTTTTTTTGAGAAATGTATTTCAGTCATCCAAAAGTTAAACAATACCTACGCACTCATACTTATATACACACATAGGTACTGACGTCATCGTGAAAATATTCGGAAAAAATTCTAGGCCCTCAAAACGTGAAAATCTGGTAAAAACTCAATTTTCAGAAAATCAGTAACTTCAAAGGAAAGGAACCGTTAAAGAACGGGAAGTTAAAAAAAAGGTAGCGCTTTTTAGTCGAGTCGGGACTCGAACCCGGTATTTCACTATCTACAGTCGAATAGGCCTACCCAATGATCTATCAATGTTATTAAAAATTTAATTATTAACAACCAAGATTAAAATTATAGAAAATTTATACTTTCCATATTCGGCACTTGGTAAAACTGCATCGTAATGATTTAAAACAAAACATTTGCACTGTTTCAAAATTATAATTGATTTATTTTAAAGCCAACCGGTTTCGCCTATTAGGGCATCATCGATGCTTTTAGTTTTGGTATTATTTGAACATTATTTAAATAATGTTTAAAATTGATTTAGGAAAAAGTGTTTTTTCAAAATCAATTAAAATTTTCTAATAAGAGACGCAAAATTGTTGTTAGACTAAACAAGGAGCTCTTGAAAAATTTTCTGCTAGGTAGGTACTGGGGTATAGCAAAATAATACAATAAAACGAAGTTTTTTTAAATCTAAAGTATATATTTGTAAATATATAAATATCAATTATTAACACGGCTTCAAATAAATAAGGTCAAGAGTAGTTCCATATCAATTATATTCGCCGAAGGTAGAAATAAATTGTTCAAAGAGGTGATACTGAATTTTCTGAAGTATAAACAACATTTTTTAAACACATTTGTCATCTAATCGAAATATTACAATCCAGACAAAATAACCGGATATTGTATGTAAAAATATTGTTTTGTTGCCACAATACCGCATTATTTAACTGATAAAGGTTTCGTGGGAATAAATTGGCTTAGATCACATTTGTTTCAGACTGCAATCACAAAGTTATAGAGAGCTTTATGTACCTACGTAAGTTACATTATAATATATCACTTTGCGATGATGATTATATTTTATTTAATTAACTTTATGATGTTAAAACATTAACAAAACATTTTATGAATATTTTTTTAAATCTGGTAAACTAATCATTTGGAACACTTTCTGGACCCCCATAAATAGGTACAGTATAAAATAACATTCTCTAAATCTAACACTAGTTCAGTAAACACAACGCACATTCACATTCAACATTATAAATTAATTATAAATTTAAATGATATAATTAAATATAATTATAAAATCACAGTAGAGTAACTGCCAGCATCTATAATTTTTTTTAACAAAAATATATAGGTATAATTAATTCACTCGAGACATCAAATACATTTATAAGTCTGATTCAGCTGACAGTGTCAGTATAAACTGCTGTGATATAACATAATATAATATTTATATATATTTGATAGAAGAATATAACATAACAAGATGTCAAATGAATACCGTTTGATTCATCATAGTACCTATTGTTTAACCTTAAGCCTATTGGTAACCATTTAACCTATGGATCGACGACATTTTTCGTAACTCCGCGTGTCGTCAAGACAAAGGCAATTAACTAAATAATACAATAAAAATGATCTAAATGACAATGCTACGGGCACACATCAAGTATTGATAGTCATCTGATTTTGCAAGGAGGCAAATTACAATGGAAACAAATACATCTTTTAGGACTATTAAATCTGTTAACTCCTTTTAATATACCTACATGCCTCGTGATTAGAAAATCGCCATAACTCATTCAAGCTGGAAATACAATTTTGTTGACTTACTTAGTGTTCGTTTTTATGATACATTCCCGTTTCAATAATAAATTCCGGACACGCTAAAAGAAAAAAGGCATTGGTTACTGGCCTGCTTTTACGCGTATAAAAAAAAGAAAATTCTGTGCACGTTCGACAGAAATAAACGCTCAGATGAATAACCGATGATCAGTAGCTCAATAACCAAATTTTGTTCTTCAGCGCAGCTAGAGTATACCGTAGTGTTAAGTTTTGCTTGTTACATGATATTTAGTTCGTGATGACTTTTATATGTTGTTCAGTTCATCAGTCGATATATTATATGCTCCTAATAGCCAGTTCACAAAACGTTTTATAAAAGTTCTTAAAGCGTACGTATTTATAAACAGGAGACATATTTTCATTAAATTTTATTGCCCACATAAAATACAACTAGTATTATTTATCTATAATTTTAAACCAGAATCTTAAAAACAAAGCTTCGATATAACTTTAATATTTAAAGAAGAGAATGAAATTAATCTTAATTAAATATTATATCATAGTTACATAAAATAAATTAGAATAGAACATAGTAAATTACATATAAGTATGAAAATCTCTATAATGCTTTAAGATTAATCATATTCAATTTTGAAAAGACTGTTTTCAAGGTAAAACTACACCAATGTTTATACAGATTATTATACGTATAGGTACTTAATTTAGCATTGAGATTAGATTTTTTTAAATTAAATAATTACGTTGCGTCTTGTGAATATAATATTATAATATATAATTATATATAATTTTATTTAATAAAGCATAGTAAAACGAACAAGCATTATATTATTTCCTGCTTTAGAGATACGAGTAATATCTAACCACACTATTTTCCGAATTTACATATTTACACTCCTGATTTATTATTCCGTCTTGACAAAAATAAATTTGTAATTATATATTTATAGCTTTGTAATGAAATATAATTTTTCTTGAGAGTCATAAGATTGCCAAGTAAATAGTCTTTAATTGTACCTTCTAGGTTTGAAGGTATTTGGTACATATATACTATATTATGCATATTTATAACAAATATAAATATGTTCTTAAATTTTTGGTGAGTATTTTTAAAAGCAATATTTTTATTCTCCCATATTATATTTCTTCTTAGCGCCACTCTAGGTCTTTGTTCAAATTGCAGTAAAATTTTCGAAATTAAATATCTGAGCACTATAAGCTTTCAAATTAATGTTAAGTGTAATACTTAAAAATAAATGATATAGGTACACGCTTTTAAAACATTAATTAACTAAGTACGAATACAGCGCATGCACTTTTGTGTATTACTATAATATCGCCTTAATCCTAAAAATAATATTAGACAATGTAGACGGATGATATTAAATTAATTGAGGAATTAAAAATTTCGCAATTTATAACAAAAGTTAATTTTACAATAAATAACGTACTCTCTAAAAACATAATATAATCAGGCAATTTATTTTTAAGTGCAAATAATTAGGAAATAAGACTTAGAGGGGACTAGCGCTCGTATCAGATTACTCCAACACTTGAAATGATTTACCAGATAGAGAATTGGAGATATCTGAATGCCGCTTTACTTTGATGGCCATATGAAAAAATATTCAATGTATTTCGATTTCATAAAAAAAACTAAAATCGTGGTGCAAAAAACTTACTTTTCCCGTAGATAACATGCGTACAGTATCCAAAAGATAAACATAATATTATGTTCACCACAATTGTGCCCGTTTGTACTGTTACAAATAAAGTTATGTATTATGACTTTGGTGTAAAGTGTACACTTTATTGAGCAATATTTTGGCTAAATAAATTAAAAGGTACGTCGGTAAGGTAAACTATATACAAGTAGCCTAACATCAAATTAATTGTCTTTATAAAAAAACTTAAATATAAATTTAACTACTTATAAGAAAAAAATATAAAGAAATCTGTTATTTATAAATAAATCTAATAGCTTCAAAACGATTTGAGATCTGCGTATTATTTCACCGTGGAGGCCAAACTACCTACCTTCTGGCTTGGGTATTTTAATACTACAAATTGTATAAGTTCAATTTACAACTTTTTACAGAAGCAATGACTATTTTACAAGATTTTGATTTTAATAAATAAAATTTACAAACGACAAAAGAAATATACATTGTATTCGAAATATTAAAATAAGATCCAGAATATTCCTACGTTCATGTAAATACTTACAAAATTGTATACTTCTTTTTATGAGGAGAATATTTTAGAAGAATTTTAAACTGTTCAAACATCTGCATATCGGTACAAATAAAATTTCTGCTTTTATATAAGATATTCATTGCTTTTAAATGGAGATAATACCATAGCATTAATGTTATTGTACTTAAATTAAGAAATACTACTTTATGACTTGAACATAAAATATTGTTAATCTATATATTACCTACAATTAATTATATCGTGGTTACACCTAGGTTTCTTATAATATGGCAGTTGTCAAATCGCTAGCTGAGTTGTTGCCTTATTCTACAGTGATCATTTGGTTAGGTGAGCGCGATATTTCGTTGCGTTAACGACGATAGATGCCATAGATATCTATAACGACAACTTCATGATATATTATCACAACCATTATAGCAAAGAAGTGGTAATATTTGCAGGTACAAACAGCTGGGTAGAGCATAGGTACCATTATGTTTAAAATAAATTGACAGAAAAGAAAACTAATCAAGTACCTACCTACAGTTTTTCAGAATTGGCAAGAGTTTTAACTTTAGTTTGAAGCTTTATCATTCTTCTAAAATTCGGGACAGCAATTACTCTATAATATCACAATATATGTTTGCACTTTGCAGTCTATGAATATGTGGTATGCAGATGCAGTGCATTTTGCCTTGCACTGCATATATATATATACCAAGAACGCCAGTATAATACTATACTTTGAGTAAAATTAAGGACCAATTGTACCAGATGATTAGTAATAAAATAGGAATGAAATAAGTATACCTACCAATAATATATTTTCGAGATGGTATGATTACGTTTAAACTATCTTTTCAAATTAGTGTTGTTCGTACAAAGTTTGATTTAAATAGACGGTAGGTACATCAACGAACTTCATTGCAATATTTCATGAAAATTGGAAGGGGCGCTTTAATATACTCTTTTGGTAACAGAAAAAGTTACTTTCACATGTTCATAACAATAATAGTTTATATTTCGTGGGAAGTAAGGGGGCGGCTTTTGTTAATTTGCATTTTTTTAAAGAGTCTTACACAGCACCTGGCGTTATCACATATCAGAGACGGTATTCTAAAATGCAAAAAAAAACTCGCTGAAACGGCTTCATGTTGGAATTTCGCCGTAAATTAACCGTGACTTTCAATGTTTATTGATTAGTAATGCAATGCCGTTTTGTATATTATTGTGATGAAAAATAGTTTGATGAATTCCCATAAATAATTTAAAAAATATATTTAATTATTTATCATAAGTATTAAGTATTTGGTTTACTAAAAGGAGGTAGGTACTAAATATATTTTCATATCAGTTGATAAATTGTGTACATCAAGCATTTTAATTTATTTTGTCAGATCTAGATGATGGTTAAATATTGAGATCTTTTTAACTCTATAATTTTAAATTTCTTGAGGTATAATTTTTACGTATTATTACGATTAAATAATAAAAACAGTAAATATATTACTTTGTCTAAAGCTAGATTTACAAAGGCAGAGTGTTAAGTATCGTTGTGATATGAATGTGATTTTACAAAAAGCTACGAGGATTTAGAACCACATCGCGTGACGCACTTAGTATTCATAGGTAATTTACATGTGCGTTTCATAAAGAGCACCTCAATTACAGTAAAATTATCGTAGGTTTTAAAGGAGAACACCAAAACGTGTATCAGCAGGAAGTATGAAAATACTACTAATATGAAAATATATGGAACATTGGCACATGTAAAAAAATCCTCGCCTTTATATTTTATAATCTCTAAGTAATATCTTATAAGGCATGTTCAATAGCAAATTATAGATCTATATTTTGAATGACTTAAATATTTTGCCATATCAGAATAGAAGTTTAAGAATCGTGTCACCGTACAAAAATTACAATCATAACGATCACGTTAAGTAACAGTAATTATATAATTTATTCTAAAATTTTAAATTATACAAAGATTGCTTTAACGTTACTTATCATAAAAATATATTACACTTTACTTTTTTGAATTATCTATTTACAAATATAATAATACTTACAAATAATATTGCAGGTCGCAATTGCCCTTACTTTTCTCTTTGTTTTCTTTATCACATTTTCGCTCTCAACATGGAGGTGCATTGGGACATGTCGTGTTATTTTTTGTCCACTCTTTCTATTTAATCAGTTTGATCTATAGCGAGAGATAAAACCAGCAATTTTTTATTTGATGAAAGCACCTACATATTCGAATGTTCCAATACGATATTTCCTCCAAATTCCTTCAGTTCATCGATTAGTCATCGCCATTGCATTTAAGACTATATAAGTCTACGAGCAAGTTTGGTTAAGCTCTTTAATGTAAGATTCCCGTTGGCAGCAGCCGGCAGTAATTGGTTCCAGTGTAATTTCGTACACGCATACCGCAGTAGGACATTGAGTATTGTCTCCTTATATTCAAGGATTTTTTGTATACAATACAGATATGTTCATAAAAATTTAATTCTAAATTTGTGTAGTCTTTTAGTCGAATCTGAGATAACTTACTTTACTAATAATATATATTACTCTACATTATATTAAATTATTAATTCAGTCGATAAAATGTAACTAGTGATTAAATATCACTAATGTATAATATTGCGACTGGAATGCTTGCACCAAGTCGACTTTTGCGATTTATCCTGTGCACTTATTGAACACCCTTGTTACTTTTGTCCAGACATTGCTTATATTTTAAGGCTCCCAAAGTTTACTCGTTATATTTGGTTTGTTTTAAAACTTAAACGAACCAAGAACAATTTAAGTATATACTGGACACATATTGAGAAGCGTTCAAATGTAGGTACGATCCAATGTTCTTTTACCAATCGCAGGCAAGTAAACTCAAAAATATGATTCAAAATAAACATTTTAGTAGGTGCCACTATTTTTTTAGAGGCACATATGGAGTTACAAGTGTTGTCTAATGCGTACGTTTGGCATAAGTCGATGGGACCGTTTGTAGTATAGAAACATTGTTATGAAAAAAACAGTCCTTGTTTAAGCATAACGTTTAGACATGGACGGAATTTATTTATTTTGGTTTGTTTATCTTGATATAACAGACGTATCTGTGATGACATAGTACTCCTACATAGATGTAGAGATTGAGCATTTAGAATTATTGTAAATCTGAATTTATCAATGTAAGTCCGTAATTATCCCTAGATAAGATCTTAATGTCACGTTCTTACGAACAGAGAATATGTCACCCACGGATTGTGGGCTTTGACAACATTTTTGCAGTAATAGCGATAAGAAATATGAAGGAAAAAATATGTTATATTGTTCTATAAGTATGTACTTCGTCAAAATAATTTACCGTAAAAGGATTTTGAAGTTGTATCAAAACTATAAATGATACAAAAAAATATTAAAATTAAATAATCAAATAACGACAAACTTTTACTTATTACATTAATAGAAAGAAAAAAATTACATTTGAATTGAATTTGAAAAGTTGATTTAATGACTTTGACATATTACTGTAAGTATTTTTTTAGTTTATACCATACATTTTGTTTATAAAATTAGGGTTCTTTCTAAATGTATATGTGTATTATTACATTTTACCAGTGGGTAATATCTGGGCAAATCTCTGGCTTCGTCCTTTTGTTAGATCCTTTATAATATGTCCAAACTACAAGGCAAACACAAAGCCATAACAATGTTTTTACACTGCACAATGTCAGTTTTATCTTAAATCTATATCTACAAACTATTATTCACAGTCTCGATCGAGAACTCATATTTTCCGTATAATATGCAATTAATGCACGTCACAGTAAAGGCAAATCTACTGCGCTACAAAAATACGTGGGCAATGTCCTTTATGCAGTCAAAATACGGGCCACAATTAAGAGAAAAAAATATGTCTCCCTTATCTTTATATCTATTCAATATATTACATTTATTACTCTGTATATAAGTTCACGTTAAATAAAAACTCATTCATAATATATACTCTCGATTAAGTCTAAATAATCACATTCTCCAAACAGAAATATCCATATGGAATACTTGTCCGAGCGAACAGTAATTGATCAACAACTGAAGGTTCACTTGAGGTTTGGTGCAGCACGCTGCAGTGCGTGCGAGCGGCGCACACGCTAGTCTCCGAAACGTGTGCACGCTTTCTTCCATTTACATTGAGTGCACCACAGGTCACGCTGGTCCATGCCGTACACTTTTCTGCATTTCTTATTGTCGGAGCGCGGCCGACGGCCGGGGCTCCCCGGCGAACTTCCCATGGGTGAGATTTTTAGATGTTTCTGAAAATACAAATTTTTAGACTTTAGTTCTAATACGTCGGGAAGTATACACGAAACAAAGCAAGCCGAAGTTAAAACTGAGACTACAGCCCTTATAGATTTAATTGTTCTTGGGCGATGACCGCTCGCTCGCGAACAATACACGTAACCAAAAATATCTGGGTGACGTCTACATGTACTGCTCAGACCTTGTCGAACTATAACTCTTTTTAACCGACTTCTAAAAAGGGAGGAGGTTTTCAATTCGGCTGTATTTTGCATGTTTAATAATCGATTTGGTTTTTTTTTATTTGGGACTTACTAATACTTCCCATCTCTGGAACAGCCTACTACCTAGCTTTTTGCAACTAACTTTTGTACAAATGTCCATGGGCAGTGGTGATTGAATTCCATCAGGTGACTTGCTCGTAAGCCTGAAAATTCAATAACAAAAGCGACAATTGCAAAGACTAATGTTATAGTAGTAGAAATAAGTAAGGCGGTAATAGCGTATCGGAGTTGTCGCCTAATTACCCGTTAGGTGACAACCCCATTACGAATGTTACGTTGGCAAGTACGTCTGCCTTCGCCAAGCTGCACAAGTAATCAAAAATGCAAAAGTCTATTTTTTATAAAAAGATTAGACTAACACGGGAAAGTAAAAAATCTTACCGGAGATTGTGAAATTGGCCAGGAATGTGTTAGGGGAATGCTTATCGATCCATTCTGCATTGTCGACAGTAGTCCTTGTCTGGAATAGAAAATAATTTAAGCACGATACGACCATTATCATTACAAACCTATGAAACATTGCTTTTATGTTTGAGAAATAACAACTGGCAGGCCTATTAAGGTGACCTTGTAATTCTCTTTGACCTTCACAAAACATTTTAAGTTACGACCTAAACACTAACGAAGCCATATCTTCTACTGTGAAACCACGTCTTAAGCAATAGACTTTATATTAAAAAAAGGCAAGTGATAAAATTATGTAAGTATTTAATAAAATATATAAAAAAATATCCTAACTGAACTTAATCTGTTCTAAAACCAATAATTCAGCGCCATGTAATACAAATTTATATTTTATAGTATTAAGTATATTGGTCTGCTCATTAGTTTAGACAGATGTATTTAGTCTCTTTGCTTTATGCAAAATAATTGTTCCATAAGACTTTTCTTGTGCACTACCCGTTATGACAATGTATCTACGAGTGCAAGGTTAACTGGTAGAAAATGTAGACGTTAACTTCGCCTGTTGTACATACTTTCGTGCAATAAAGAGTTTAAATAAATAAATATACACAATTAGGCTTTAATATAATATAACAATATGACTGGACAAATGTCACAAACTGGTCTAACCACAAAGTGAGCAAATTATTTGCTTGTGATACGGGTATTAGTCAACCATACTAATACATAGAATTACATATACAAATACTTTTATATGTTTAATAAACATCCAAACCCAGAAATACAAACATCTATGCTCATCACACAAATGTTTGTCCTTGCCGGGAATCGAACCCGGGCCCCGTTGATGCGCAGTCAGGTTCGCTAACCACTCAACCAACGGGGCGGTTTATAATATTAATATACGAGTAGATATAGATATAACAATACTACCACGCTTTTGACGCACACATAACGCACGTATGTGTGTGCGTCTTTCTAATATTATTTTGTTTATGTTTAAATATATTGTCAAAAACAAAAACTTAGGAGAGATTTTTTTATAGGATAGCAAACAAGCAGATAGGTCTCATGGTGGAACAACCACCGCCTATAGATAAGAAGGCAACGGTGCGCTGCTATCGGTGTAGCGGGGCCGGAACACCACTTGCATATGTATACCGGCTACTCTACCCTCCAAACCGGAACTCGACAACGACAAGCACCGACTCTAGTGCAGCAGAAATAGATAAGGCGGTGGTACCAAACTCGGTTGAGACTTTAAAACAAATATATATATTCTCTACTCAAAAATAAATATTCTCTACTCAGGGGCGGATTTGATACGTTGGCTGCCCTAGGCCTACGAAAGATTGCCGCTCCCTATGCGCTGCAAAGCATGAAAAATTAAATAAACTATAGAAATTAAATTAAAATGAAAAAAAAACGATAGTCAGTAAATAATTAAATTATCTCAATTAATATTTCACATACTGATTCTTAACATTACTATTTGTGATTGTGAGTAACAATGAATCGTTATTCACAAATTGTCTTTTGTCTGGCTTTTTGAGCAGCGAATTTGTTTATCAAATCATCCCAATCTAAAGACCGTAGCAACCCCAAACTTTGCCGCCCCCTAAATTTCGCCGCACTAGGGCCTACTCGGCCTATAGGGAAATCCGCCCCTGTCTATACTCCGTGAGATTAACATACCTACGAGAATATAGTTCAGTTCCAATAATAATATAACATACCTACGTATCAAATCGATAACCATCTACTTCCCGACCGAGTTCAAAAAAATAGGTTTTCAATTTGGCTTGTTTGTTACCTCAGAATTCACCTGGTTTCGAAAATTCCGATTTAGAGTGAAACAGATAGGTGCAAATTACAAATAGGTAGTTGTAGTTTTACTGCGTTTAAATTACCTTTGGAATTGCAGCTCGGAGCCTTTTGTTTTTTTTAACTTCCCGCTACGTTAGTACTAGTGTGTGTGTGTGTGTGAGTGTGTGTGTGTGTAAGTGTGTGTGTGTGTGTGTGTGTGTGTGTGTGTGTGTGTAAGTGTGAGTGTGTGTGTGTGTGTGTAAGTGTGTGTGTGTGTGTGTGTGTTTGTGTGAGTG
>DWBA01000425.1:0-13542 GCA_018236825.1 Apodemia zela | reverse complement strand
GGCTTTTAGGTGGTAGAGTTCAGCAATGTCTTACCCGGGTCTGGTACCACCGCCTTACCTATTCCTGCCGAAATAGCGTCTTTGTTTGTCATTGTCGTGTTTCGGTTTGGAGAGTGAGGTAGCCGGTAAACTTATGCATGTAGCATTAAGACCTCGCCACAAGATTCCTATCTTGTTTTTTACGCACTATTAACATCTTTGGTGTCTATAGGCGCTGGTTGACTCTATCCATCAGGAGACCCATCTGCTTGTTTGGCATCTTATGATATAAAAAAAAATAATACTTACTACATAATATATGGACTAAAACCTTTTAAAACTACCTTTTTTTTTGAAATCCATAAATCTTTACAAAAACTGATGAATAAAACGTAATCGTCGTAACTGCCTCAAGTGAAAAGATATACTGCCAGTTCTGGGTCAGGCAAAAGTTTTGTTGAGATTTTTCTCAGTAATCCAAAATCTCATTAGCATACATAGTCTGGTAGTGGTGTGTTAACATCTCAGTCCCTCGTAAAGCTGTCGATCGTTATCGCTAGAAATAAGCGTTCATTGTTATTAGGTCGATAAAAAGTGGAGATAAGAATCACCACCTAACTTGTCAACCGACGACCTAGTGAATGTCTATTTGGGTCTTAAACATAAGGTTCACTCTGCCTACCCTGCAAAGGGAACAGACGTGACATACACAAAGTCTTATTTATTGCTTATGGCTAATAAGAGGTAGTAAAATGAAGAGATTTCAATGCCAATCTTTAGTAAGGGTTAAAACGTTAAAAAAATGAATCTTCAATTTTGGTGTGTCCAATTTCTCGCAAGTAATAGCAGTATATAGTACGAATCAAGCTATTTTGTCTCCACTGTGCCTTACTCAGAGCCGTTCAGAACAGAATAGGCCATCTAAAAGCCGACACAATAGCTGTTATGTCCTACACGCCTCCCGACGCTTTTAAACCAACATTAGGGGAGATTGTACCGGTCCAGGCGATATTAGGGCGGTATTATAACGATCTTGCTACGATATAACCGTTTCCAATATCATTTTATCGATAAAATATCATACGATTTTACCAAAAACACGGGGTTATATTTTCGGTGGAGTTGATGATAGCATTTTTAAAAATGAAATAAGCAATGACGATATTGTGGCAGAAATAGGTAAGGCGGTGGTACCAAATACTCGGACGAGACGTTGCGGAACCTAATAGTCACAATGGAAGTGACACGTATAGCAAATTGTTTACCTTTTTTTAAATAAATATTGCACAAAACAAACATCAGGCAAACTTAATGTCTAAAAACAGTTTCTACAAAGTGCCTAGCAAAATGGCAGACGGTCTATTTTTAAAAGATGGATTTTTTTACACTCCCTTTAACTTCTTCTGTGAGCCAGATATTCGTAGTATCTTCATGTACTGTTATTGACAGGATATTTTATGTAGTATATTATGTTATTCAATATTTTTTTATGATTATATTAACATGTTTCTTTGAATCATAAGATCACAAGCAATCGGATGACCCTCCTGCTGAAAAGGGACAACCTTCGCTTAAAGATACCAAAGATGTTAATGGATAAGCCACCTTTCCTATTCCTGCCGCAATAACGTCATTGCTTGTCGTGTTCCTGTTTGGAGATATTAATATTGCCGGTAAATTTATGTAAGTGATATTAAGAGCCTGCCACAAGGGTGCACAATTAACATCTTTAGTGTCTATAGGCGATGGTTGTATTTTTCTTTTAGGAAAGCTATCTGCTTGTTTGCTATCTTATTATTTAATTAAAAAAGAACGTATTTCTCATACATTGTCGAAATATAGTCGAATTGTTTTGCCTAATGAAGTAATTTTACGAGTGTGTCCAATACCTTACATTTCGACAAGGTAAATCAAAAGCGAATTCCAAAGAGACACGTTTCCTTAATTAAAGTTCCACATTTGAATACGCATGCCGAGGGACAGAAAAGATTACATGATAGTGTAGTAGCTACGTCGTCCGATATTGTTCAAAATCCATTTCAAATTTGTCACTAATCTAACTTTTAATAGGTATCCCGCCCTTTACCCTCGTCAACCAGCCGACATTTTGTTTTGCCGAGCTCCAATATATCAATGTTTAGAATCTATTTTGTACCAACGATCGGCCGGTGGCTTAGCGCTTCAAGAGTTGGAATTCATTAGGTACAAGTATTTTGTTAATATAACTTTGTGATGTTTCCTGATTAGTGACGTGTTCCAGCTGGGGCCTTTTAATTATTTATCTCTTGCTTGAAAACGTGTTGAAACTTGAACTAGTTGTTTTAGAGTAGTGATGTAATACGAAATGAATTATATAATAGTATTTTGAAATATATTTCCTCTGTGTTGTTGACCTGGCAGAACTGACGCACTGCTAGGCAGGTTGTAATAGGCGACCAATTGGCTATAGGTGGTAGAGTTTCGAAACGTCTCGCCCGGGTATTTGGTACCACCGCCTTATAATAATGGTTAGACCAATTTCGATAAATCTTTTTCATTGTGTTTGTAATTGTCTCGAGAAGGTTTTTATAAGATAAAATATTGAGAAAATTGCGCGAAAAATAAAAAAAATAAAAAATATTTACCACCATATAAAGTTCAATGCCGTTATACCAATTTGAATTCAATATTCATAATTAAGACAGGACAACGTCTGTTGGATCAGTTAGTAACAAATAATGGAATGTAATATTTTTCAATAAATTATAATATAATATATGAAATAAAAATCTTAAATCTTCAGAAATTCATGTTTTCCTCGACTTACTGATATGTTGGCTAGTGAAATGGTCGTCTTTATCAACATTAATGACTGTCGTTTGTTATTAGTAATTTCGGTTCAAACTTCTGATAATAACTTCGGTTCAAACTTTTGATAATAACTTCGGTTCAAGCTTTCCGAGGTACGCTTAAATACAAACTCACCAGAATTTTAACTGTTATTTTATAGTGTAAGAAATTAGGGACCTGTTATACCTAAATTTATATTGCTAAGACTTTTGAGAACTAAAACTAAGCCTTTTTGAATAACACAAGGATATTAATCAAAAATATATTGTAGGAATAGGTAAATACATTAATTTTTTTTCTTTAAAGCTGGAGGCGATGGTACCACAAACATATAATAACAATAACTATACTTAAGTAGAGCATAAAATGTTTTACAATTTACAGTTTTGCCTGACCTGGGAGCTAAAACCTTGAATTAGACTGCACATGTTAAACCGAATAAATTAACACTAAATGACGAGGCAGATGAAATCGTAATACAAGTTTTCTCCCCCATGTTGATCCTGGCCCCCTTAAAAGAATAAACCTATTGTGAACTGTCTTTCTTCCAGGCACGTCGTAAAAAGTAACCGATTGGCTATACGTGTCATTACCATCATAAAAACCTGTTGTTTTTTTATATTATAAGATAGCAAACAAGCAGATGGGTCTCCTGATAGAAAGAGTCAACCATTAATTTTTTTATTAAAATAGGTCAAATGCAGACTAAGACAACAAGGTATTTTTTCTCGTTAATGTTTACCAAAAAAAATTATGGTTTATTGGCATCGTTAATACAATCTTTAATAATATTTATCCATTAAAATAGCAATTTATCCATTAAAACAGGATACTTAATTAACTTATTGCAACACTAAGGAACATACAATTTTATTTTAAATTATTTACATTGTGCACATTTGACATTGCGAACAGAGATTTGACAGTAGATAACTGTAGAGTATGACCAATGCAAAAAATTGTGATTATAATATCTACTGCACAGACTAAATACTATATGATCTACTGTACAATAATCAATTTACAAATAGCATTTGGAAATTTAATTATTTTTATTAGCGCCAAATTAACGTTTAATAAATAAATACATTAATTTTATTTCCTTAAAAGCAAAGTCAGACCAATGTCAAACCGAACGTTGATATTAAATAATATAAATTATATCTGGTGCTTTGAGTATTACATTTTTTTTGTACTCAAATCAAAGGTCTGGACTCTGGAGTACCATATATAGTATTTAATCTGTGGTTTGGTGAATCGTTTTACCATTAACAATACCAGCATAAATACCACTTACCAGTGTTAACTTTTATCGTCTGGGGATCTGGGCACAGCCTGGGCACTGGCGGGTGACGAGATAGTAGATTGCAGTTTTTTTTTCATTATTTTATTTAAGATGATTCAAACAAATACTCCACCCGGACATAGTGTTCTGTGACCCGGACTCCCGAGACTTTTGATAAGAGGAACAGTGAAGAAGACCTGCTGTTTATTTTCATAAAATAAAATATAATTATAACCCGCATTTAAAACTGTAAATATGTGTAAATATATTTATCTCTTTCTAACAAGTTCGTTAATATTTTTAATAGACAAAGCTTGACAACAATTTTGTCAGTAATCAAACTAAAATAATTTATAATGCCACAAAGTTATCTAGTCAGTAGCAAAGAGAAAATTAATATAAGTAGTTAATAAAGTCAGTAGTCAGCTGTGGTAGTCAGCGTCTCTAGAGTCTAGCTAGACTCTCTAGTGAGACGTTTTTTTACCGGTCAGTAAATTGTAGCAAGCTAGTTTTAAATCTTACAATGGATCTGCAATGGAATTACATATTGTAATAACTTCACAAAGCCGCGGCTGTAGTTCCGATTTTGTCTACTCAGACCATTGATTTACTCAGACACAGAATCACAGACTAGGTATTAGTTACTACGCACAGAATACATAATAGTACAATTTGTAACTCAGATTAGATAAGGCGGTGGCACTTAAATGATTAATATTTACTTTTCTCTTCGGTGGCACTATAAGTTTTGTATTGGGACTATAGTGTTGTGCTACTGAATATTTGACTCTCGATAAAATAATGTTCGTTTTTAGAAACAATACTTATATTTTATTTTTTTGATTGCCAATAATTGAGCAATAAATGTTCTTGTTTGAAAATAATTGGCATGGACATATAAATACAACAAATAAATTGACTCCCATATTTTGCTCTCCATTTAAGGATTCATTTTAATACGGACTTTGAATGTCCTCCAATTAAACTGTAGGGTTGTAACTGGGAGGCAAATGAATACAACCAGTGATGTGAAAATGTTACTAGTTTATTGGGAACTATCCAATATAATAAAGGCTTAACCTACTTTCGATACGATAACTCTATACGTACCCCGGAAATTTGAAAAAAAAAACGTTGATTTTTTACACTCATATTTTTTATGCAAATTTTCTAGACATGAAATAAAATTATATAATAGTAGAATAAATATTTTTAACAATTACCTAGTATGTACTATTGATATACGTAAAAAAAAACATATTTTTTTATTTTATGAGATAGCAAATAAGCAGATGGTTCTCCTGATGGAAAGAGTTGGTTTAGGTTTGTTTGAAGAATAGACCAATTGCCGTTTTGCCAGGCATGTCGTAAAAGGTGACTAATTGGCTATCTGAGTCACTGCCTTCGTGGCTACTAGGTGTTAGAGTTCAGCATTGTCTTGCCCGGGTCTGGTACCACCGCCTTACCTATTCCTGTCGCAATAGCATCAGTGTTTGTCACTGTCGTTTTCCGGTTTCGAGGGTGAGGTAGCCTGTAAACTCATTAACATCTTTGGTGTCTATAGGCGATGGTTGACTCTTTCCACCAGGAGACCCATCTGCTTGTTTGTCATCTTATGATATAAAAAAAGAAACAACCAACGCGTATATACACCCAAGATGTTAATAGTGCGTTGCTTTCCTTGTGGCGGGGTCTTAATGCCACATGGATAAGATTACCAGCTTCCTTACCCTCCAAGCCGGACATAATATTCCGATTTAATTCTTAATTACTCGACTTCGAATACTTAGCACCTTACTATCTAACTTTAAATATTATGATCTTAGTTTAGCCGAACACGAGCAAAGTGATTACTATTAAGCGATGACTAGGGATCATCAATATCATTTAAAAAAACCATCGATTTTTTCGCGATGCATCAATCGGAAAAGTTGCATCGCTATTTTTCGATAAATCAAATTAAAATATCGATGTTTTCGATACATCGGTGAAAACCATTGATATAAAAACCCCAGTCAGTGTCTCAAAAACCTCCTCTTGAAATCAGCGCACAATTTAAAACTGCGCGCTTATTTCTATAAATAGTACCGTGACAAACGCGTCACTGCATTTATGTCAAAAATGACAAAATGTTAGGGACAGCTGTTTTGAGTGTTAGTTTTGTTCGGAACTGTGTATCTTGTAGTATTCTATATCAATGGTGAAAACACATGAAATGTCCAGTAGTATTGGTTATAATAGCTCAAATTTAGGACATAATATGATTTCTATATTATTTGTATATCAGCTATTGAATACGATAGGAAGATTTGAAATCAGGAAAATGAGATACAATCTGGATGGAATAGGATAGGAAGATATGAAATCAGGAAAATGAGATACAATCTATAATTAAGACAATCAATCACTTTTATTTTGTATTTTTTTTTAATAAAAAATTATACATCTCAATTTTTTTCAAAAGCATCTTCACCCCCTCATACTCGAAGAGGTAGGCAGAGGTACAACCAGTGCACCCACGATTAGCCAAAGATACTTAGCCCCACAATGTGATAAGTGACAAGTCGCCAACCGGGCACTTTTCCAATCCCGGGCATAGTTAGTATTTTTATAAAAAATCTGAAAAACATATTTTGTTGTCTTGCTCGACCAAGGAATCGAACCAAGGACCTCATGTGGTCAACTCCGACACCGGACCACTAGACCACAGAGGGGACCTTTTACCAAAGTTTCTAAAAATAGCGTTGGATTTTGGGTGCGCTGTCTGTTCAGCAATTGGGAAGCTTTAGAAAAAAGCCTTCCGATATTCTTGTGACCGTGTTCCGCAATATTATTGTGAATTTCATTATTATTACTGAATATTTGAAAAATAAACCAGAGCTATAAAAACTTTTTGTATGTGGTATTTATTCGATATATTGAAATATATATTGTAAAACATCAACTATAACCGATGTATCATGATATGATATTTCAATGCATCGATGTATATCGAGCATCTCTAGCACATCACTAGTGATGACATTTGACAATTAACACAGGTGAGTACCTAGTACCTACCATATTATGTTAATCTGTGGTACCTACTTGAGTAGACTTAAGACTCCAGGGTTGTATTTTGTACTATAATTATAGTATCATAGTATTTTATACTATAATTTTACCCTTTGTACTATACAAATCTAAGGATAGTACGCTGAAATACTATAATTTTAAATTTTCTCCCGAATGCTTAGTTTTATGTCATATAAATATATCTATTTAAAGAAATATCAATTTTTTCTTAAATTGTTTAGTACTTCCACATGCAAAAGCCGACTGCGAACGAATATTCAGTAAAGTGAATCTTACCAAGGCTAAGATACGAAACAAACTGGCAACACAATTCATAGACACCATTTTATTGTCTTGTGACACCATCAAAAGCGGTAGCAAAAGTGGAAATTGTACTGATTTTATATCTCCTGAGGACATGTTGATGAAATTAAACGCCAAGGATGAAGATAGAAATTATCTTGAACTGGCAAACTTAGTAGAGGAGTAAATGTTACCTTAACTGGTTTTGATTTTAATGACTATTGCGCTAAATAAAAATAAGTGTGCTATAATTTTGCTATAAATTTTATACCAAAATTATAGTACACTTTTTTTATACTATAAATACAATCCTTTTCATTTTTTTGTACTATCTTTTTCAATGTACCTAAATCCAACCCTGCTTAAGACTTAAGACTGAAGATCTGTGGACTGAAGAGTGAAGTCAGAACTCAGAAGACATAATTATATGTATCCTCAGCAGGGTTGGATTTTGTACTATAATTATAGTATTTATACTATAATTTCGCTCTTTGTACTATATACTATCCACATCTAAGGATAGTACGCTAAAATACTATAATTTGAAAGTTGCTCCCGAATGCTTATTTTTACGTCATATGAATAATTCTAATAAATAAAATAATCATATTGTTTAGTACTTCCACATGTAAATGCCGACTGCGAACAAATATTTAGTAAAGTGAATCTTACCAAGACTAAGATACGAAACAAACTGGCAACACAAAAAAGCGGTAGCAAAAGTGGAAATCGTACTGATTTTATTGCTACTGAGGATTTGTTGATTAGATTAAATGCCAAGCATGAAGATAGAAATATTTTAGAACTGACAAACTTAGAAGAGGTAAATTTTACCTAAACTGGTGATTTTAATGACTATTGCGTTTAATTTAAAAAAAAAAGTAAAGTGTACTATACTTTTTTTATAAATACTATCCTTTTCATTTGGTCGTACTATCTTTTTCAACGTACCTAAATCCAACCCTGCTCATTGCTCAGTGCTTTATTTGTGATTAATTATTATTACGAAAACGGCGGGAAACTTCGAAAAAGCGCGGTTGTTTCTCTCTTGGTGAAAAATTGTTTTAATTATTATATCATAAATTAGTAATTTTTCTTATAAATATAGTTTTTTTATTTTATTTTAATATAAATATTATTATTTTTCCGTACGGTAAGTATTTAGTTTTAAGTATACATACAAAATGAATGAACTCGATAACTCTATAAAATCATCCAGAAAGCGTTATCACTCACACAGGGTTTGCAAGCAATGTAATAACAAGAAACGCAAAGATGTTGGAAGCCAAAAGGACATTGGTTGTTTGTGTAGAGATGAACTTTGTTCAAGTAAAGATTCAAATAAAGACACGCTGACCACTTCAAATCCTTTGTCCATTGAATCATCAAATAACTCTCCTTTCTCATCTCCATTAGGTAGAAGAATTTATAATCATTTAGATGCATCACCTTACACCATTCATGTACAAAGGTTACAGTCAACCGAGAATGACGGGACAACTCTTTATCCCATAACTCTTGGTAGAATATTAAAACAAAATAAAGTCAATAACGGCAGCATTCAAAGAATAGGCAGAAACAGAATCTCTATATCCTTTTCTAACATGAAATATGGATTAAATGGCTTTATTATTATTTTTTGTTTTAATTTTCATTTTCTCGAAAAAAAAAATTTTTTTTTCGGTCTAAGTATACCAGAGTTCACGGGCATTAGCCAAGTGAACTTGGAATCACGGTGTGAGGTTATTTTATAAGTGGGGTGTCATCCTGTAGAAATTTTCGAACAATACGGCATGTGTTAAGGATCGCTGCTTTCTGCATCATTATATAAGTATTTTCAGGCAAGTCAATAGTACGCAGGGCACTCAATAACTGCTTAGGAATAACTCCAGTACTAGAAAGTACCAGTGGCACGATGTACACTTTTTCCATTTTCCACATGTTGAGTATTTCTTCTTTTAAATCTGTATATTTGTGAATTTTTTCGGTGACAGTTTTGAGTATGTTGTGTGTGTTCGGTATAGCTATGTCTATTATGTAAACTATGCTGTTCTTCTTATCAATAAGAGTAATATCCGGTCTATTGTGGTGCACTGTCCTGTCTGTGAGGATAGCTCTATCAAAATATATCTTGCAGTCGGTGTTTTCTAGTACTGGCTTTGGGTTATATTGGTAATATGGCAGCGGTTTAGTGGTAATAAGATTGTGTTTTATAGCTAATTTCTGGTGAATTATGTTGCAAATTTGATTATGACGGTGAGTATAATCCGTTTGAGTAAGGTTAGGGCAGGCGCTGGTAATGTGTTGGATCGTTTCCGATTGCCTGTTACATTTTCGGCATTTATCAGTAATAAGGTTAGGATCTTTGATTATGAATTTCTTATAATTTCTCGTATTTATGACTTGATCCTGGATAGCCAATAGGAAGCCTTCTGTTTCAGGGAAGAGTGTACCTAAC
Organism: Apodemia zela; assembly: GCA_018236825.1. Lineage (NCBI taxonomy): Eukaryota > Metazoa > Arthropoda > Insecta > Lepidoptera > Riodinidae > Apodemia > Apodemia zela. The sequence continues at coordinate 3,634 of DWBA01000425.1, read as the reverse complement.
CTTAACCATTTGTTTGAGGCTTCCATGTCAACGTGTGGTTGTTCAAGGTCGTGAAGATGGCGTCCATGTAACTCTTTTCCTCGCCAAATGTGAAGTTTTTCATTTTCACGTTGTTGTCTGTTGCTGAATTCTTGTTCTCTTGATTTTAAGTGTAATGGGGTATAGTTGTCATCAGAGTCTATTACGGTTGAATGAATTGCACTATATGTAGATTTATCATAGAAGAATCTTCGTAGCCCCTGGATTTGTCCTTGCCATAGTAAGTTCAAATCTATAAGCCCTCTTCCTCCTTTTTCTCTCGGAATCATAGCTCTCTCTATTGCTGATTTAGGATGTAGGTAGTTGTGTTTTGTTAATGTTGTTCTAGTTTTAGTTTCTATTTTATTTATATCTGTCCTCGTCCATTTAATGACCCCAAATGAATACGTCAGGATTGGAATTGCATACGTGTTAATAGCCTTGAAAAGGTTTTTTGAGTGAAGTTGTTTTTTGCAAAGTAAATTTAACCGGCGGAAATATTCTAGTGTTAAATCGGCTTTAATTTTGGTGTGATTTATTCCAGCATTTTGTTGGGTTCCAAGATATTTATAAGTTTCATTTGGCTCCATTAAATTAAAATTAGGTTGTGTAATACTGCTATCACTATGTCCCTTGATATTACCTTTGTTAATTTTGAGTATTCTGCATTTATCTAGCCCGAATGACATATTTATATCAATACTAAATTTATCTGTAGTCTGAAGGAGTGTTTGCAAGGCTTTTTCAGATCTGGAGAAAAGTTTAATATCATCCATATACATGAGATGACTTATTGATGTACTGGTAGATAGCTTATATCCCGAGTCTAGTTTATTCAATTGATTAGACAGAGGGTTCAATGCTAGACAGAACCACAGGGGACTAAGGGAATCTCCCTGGAAAATGCCATTTTCAATTGGAATTTCGTCACTGCGTATTGTGCTTGAATTGTTAGTAAGAAGCAAAGTAGTTCTCCAATTGACCATGGCGCTTCCCAAGAAGGTTATTATAGTTGGGTTAACTTTATATATTTGTAAAATACGAATGAGCCAAGAGTGGGGGACACTATCAAAAGCCTTTTTATAGTCAATGTAGGCTATATTTAAATTTCTTTTATGCCTATGTGCGTGTTTAAGGATAACAGAATCTATAATTAATTGCTCTTTACATCCCATGTGATTACGCCGACATCCTTTCTGTTCTTCAGATAAAATATTGTTTTCTTCAATATGCCTATTTAATTGATTTGTAATGCATGATGTAATTAATTTATATAGGGTTGGCAAACAAGTTATAGGACGGTATTGTGACGGATCACCTGTGTTGGTACTTTTTGGCACCATAAATGTGACTCCTTTTGTTAAGAACCTGGGCATGTCTACTGTACTCCTTATAATATCTGTGATTGCTGTTCCCAATATATCATGTAATCTATGTAACTTTTTATACCAAAAACCATACACTCCATCTATTCCAGCTGCTTTCCAGTTTTTCATTTTCTTTATTACGTTTTCAATCTCTTTCCTGTCAATATCTCTAAATTCCATTTCATCAATATCTTGCCATTTCTCTTCTTCTGCCTTTATCCAACTAGCGTTGTGATTATGCTCCGTTTCTTTTTTCCAGATATCGGTCCAGTAGTTTTTAAGAGCTTCGCTTGTAGGTATTTCTTTTTCTCTTTCAGCTTCAGTATACTGCAGTGCTGTAGATTCATTTTGTTTTAAATATCTGTAAAAGATTTTCTCATTATTAGCAAACAATTTATTGTCTTCTTTACGCTGCAATGCCTTTTTGTATCTCCTTAATCTATTTGCTTTTAAAGATAATTTTTGTTTTAAAGTGTCCAAAACTTCCGATGGCCTTCTGTTGTTTTGTTCATGTGTAGAGTGCTTTTCGTACTTTTTGAATATTTTATTAACTTCTCTTGTTAGTTTCGTAGATCTATTTATATTTCCTATGTATTGTGTCACTCTACCAATATTTCTTCTCAGTTCTTCAATGTCTCTTTCGAGCCTAATTTGCCAAGCAGGCTTTTCCTTAATTATTTTCTTGGAGCAATGATGTAGATTTTTTGTTTCTATTTTGTAACCTAATTCTTTACTTATTATTAATGCACAACAGTAAATCAAGGTATGTACTTGTATGATATCGGAATCAATTGAAAAGAAACTGCCTAGTATTTCCTCGTTAAAAATATTGATAAACTGCGTTAGCCTTTTACTAGATTTTAATCGAGGTAAGCGAGGTCTTGCTGTAGGATCCGTTCCACTATATTCTGTAAGTGCAGTTTGTAATTTATTACTTAATTCCTGCACAATTGTGGGTGAGGTAGTTTCTGATACGGTTGTTTCTGGAATAATTGATGGTGTAATAAGTGTTTGTGTAGTGGCATCTGAGAAGTCAGGAGAATTTGATGTTCTTTGAGTATTATTTGTTGACAGTATAGATTCTTCTTGGAGAGGAATGAATTGAGATCCTGTTAAATGAGTAGTTGTATTTCTAAGTACATAATCCGATATTCTAGCCTGAGAGTGTGTATGTGTTTGTTCTAATTCTAATCGTACGTCTTCTCTAATTTTTGTTAAATCTTCATCAGATATCATTTTATTTCGAATTATGACTCGCTTTTGATCAGAAAGCCTTTGTTCCGTAACGTTAACACCAGGGTATTGTTTTACAAATTGTTCATGTAAGGATTTTCGGTAGCACGTCAGGTCTGTCTCTAATTTGGTTACAAGATAATACGTACGCATTATGAATATATTGACATCAGTATTCCACTTCATGCGTACGCGTGGTTTTCCAACTTTAGTGGACACAGGTTGAAAAGCGTTCGCTTCCTGTGTAACACTTGAAGCTGGTACTACGGAACTGGGTCGGGAGAATTGTGTCGAGTCCATAGAGTTTGATGTCGGAGTGTATATGTCCATCTGTCTGTCATATTCGTCGTTGTCGTCGGCTGTAACATGTTCGGAAGATCCGGTGGGAGCCCGCCTGTTCAGCTCCTCACCGCTGACGGTTCGCATGCTGAGACACCCAGCGTCAGCTCCAGGTGCGCCCCGGCGATCACCCCCGGGAAGCGACTTTTTACGTTTTATCTTTGACCTAGTCTCCATGTTTAATGGGTTACCAGTGCCACGTTGGCCACGCCAGTAATTTCTTATTCGTGTGTCCGCCCCTTACGTGAGTCAGGTGTTCGACTCGGACGTGTGGTTGGAATTTAAGGGGCTTATTATTATTATTATATCCTTTTCTAATCATGTAGATGCAAATCAATTTCTCAGCAACAAGTTACTATCTGAAAATAATTTCAAAGCATTCATTCCATCTTTTACAATTACTCGAGTTGGAATTGTTAGAGGTATACTTGCCGAATGGTCTCCAGAAGAGATCATGGAAAACATAACGACTCCCATTGGCTGTGGTAGTATAATTAAAGTCAAACGTATCAATTATAAAGTTATTGTTGAGGGATCTCCCGTGTGGAAACCCACTCAATCGCTTGCAGTTTATTTTGATGGTCAAGTTTTACCAAAGAAGATATTTATATGTTTCACTGCCTTACCTGTAGATTTATACATTTTCCCCACAATTCAATGTTACACTTGCTGTCGCT
>DWBA01000424.1:0-13548 GCA_018236825.1 Apodemia zela | reverse complement strand
ATAGTAGTTACAATAAATATCATTCATTCAATTTTGTTTGTCATACTCGTTCAATAGATCTTTCGATATGTCACAACTATATATTTATCTATGACCAATTTAAGTTACTTGTGCGCCATTATTATTCACTAAATTGGACACCTAAGAAAAAATGAAGTGTAAGCTCAACATCATTCAAAATATATTTTACCTGAATAAATAATTCCTGTAAAGGAAGTCCTTTCTTGAGCTGGAAACCACCGTCCTAGTAGAGTATGGCTGGCTGGGAATAGACAAGCTTGTGTGAGACCCATCACCACTCGGCACGCACATAAAATTTGCCATCCACCCTGGGGAAAAATTAAAAAGTTTGAATAAACTAGTCAAGTCTTTGTCAGGCACCGGAGATGATATTTAGAATAGAAATGTAAAAGAGATCACAGACTGGGTAAGGTATCTGGTTGACTTATGCATGTGGCATTACATAGCAACATATTTAAATTCTTATTTACCACTATTTAAATCTGGGATATGTATAGGCGATGGCTTCTCATTCCAACAGGAAAACCATGTTTGTTTGCTATCTAATAACATAAAAAATTAAAAAAAACTTTGTCTCACAGTCAGTAAAGTAAAGTAAATTTTAGTGCCGAACCAACACCTTTCGTTTTTTTAACTAAACTGACTAGCCATTAGATCAATAAGAAATGAAAAATTCTTACCACTTGAATAAGTATTGGCAGGAGTCCGCAAATGACTGTATTTGCCAATAGAGCTACCAATATAATCGCTTTTCCTCCATATCTTCTTGCTAGCAACCCACTCGGGATCTGCATTAAGAAGTAGCCCCAGAAGAACGATGATAATATCAAACCCTGAATAGTCTTATCCCATTCGTAAATCTGCAAAAGAAGATAATTATGTGCACATTTATCATATTTTGTATCAAATATTTAAACTGTAATGAAAAAAAAGGCGTAGCCTTTCTACAAACATAGAAGATTAAAATATACAATAATAATTAAAAATATATTCTAGAAAATATATTCTAAATAGAGATAGGCTACGCCATTTTATTAATTAATTTAAAAGCAATAGTATATCTATTTTTAAATTTACTATTTAATTCAAGAAAATTACGATTTCAAAAGATAAAAGAATGAATAGTCTTACAGTTACGCTCGTGTTCTTTCGTGCCATGTCGGTCATAGCCAGGACGGCAACCGCCATACTGCTTCTGGCGATAAACAATGCCAGCATCACTAGGAACATGCAAACGCCTTGAATGTGACGGACACCATACCCGAATTCTGAAATATGAATATCGTTTTACAAATCAGATACAAATTTGTAAACTAGCTGCGCCCTACAGGCCGTTTCGTGATGAAAGTTTTTGTAAATCTAGTGGAAACAGTGTATTTTCCGTTAGGAGTCCCGAAAATAAAGAAAACCCAAGTGGCGCAAGTACTTCGTACAACATTTGATATCATTAGATAACAAACAATTAGATGGCCCTCCTGAGAAACGATCGCCTAGACACCAAAAATGTTAATGGTGCCAGTAATCAATATGATGTAGTTAACTAAGTGCCGACGATCAAAAGTATAAATTGCACCAGTAAGATCTTGGACATTTATAGGCCACGTTTTCCTCTTTACATCAAGAGGACTATCTGTTTGTTTGAAAATATAATTACTGTAGTTGGTAATTAACTTATTAAATCCAACATTGGGGATCACGACTCGTAATTCCAGGAATTAATTAATGTTTTTATATCATAATCTTATGATATAAAAAACAGAAAACAAGTAGATGGCTCTCCCGTTGGAAACAGACAACCATCGCCTGTAGACACCGAATATGTTAATATTGCGTTGCTATCCTTGTGATGAGGTATTAATGGCACATGCATAAGATTATCGGCTATATTCACCTCCAAACCGGAATACGACAGAGACGAGTACTGAGGTTATTGCGGCAGGATTATGTAAGGCGATGGTAATATCCCCGAGCGAGACAAAGCAAAAGTATACCACTTAGTTGCCACGATAGTAGTAACTTGCATAGCCGATCGAAGAATTAGAAGAGCACCAGCTTATAAGTGACTATCAGTACGGTTTCCATCGTGGCCGCTCACCTGGTGATTTTCTTGTATGCCTGATGCATTGGATGGAGGCAGTTGAGGCCAAGGGGGAGGCATTGGCAGTTAGTTTAGACATAGTGAAAGCCTTTGATAGGGCACAAAGCGCTTCTCGCGAAGCTGCCTTTCTATGGGCTTCCCGAAAAATTATGCAAGTGATTCCCCAGTTTTTTGGCTGATCAGAGCATCAAGGTCGTTGTCGACACTGCATGCTTAAACTAACGTCAAAACTTGGTCACATTTAACTCCAAGAAGACAGCTCTGCACTTCACCGCTAAAAATACACCCTTTGCTATATAACCTCGATTTGTGGATACTTTCCTGTCAGCCTCAGTCAATGACCGTTCAGTTTCGCGGTCATCTGGAAGGTAAGGCTAAACTAGCCCCCAAAAAGCTTGGTTTATTCAGCAGAGCGAGAAAGTACTTCTTGTCGGCCCATCGCTTCCAATTTTGTAAGGTGGAAATTTGGCCTCACAGGAGTACTGTTCTCATCTCTGGGCCGGGGCTCCCCAGTACCAGCTTCTTCCTCTGGATCGCATTCAGCGTAGAGCGGTTCGAATCGTTGACGACCAGTCTATTTCGAAACGGCTTGATTCTTTGTCATTACGCAGAGATGTAGGTTTTCCCTGCATCTTGTATCTTATATATCATGGAGAGTATTCCGACGAGTTGTTCGGATTAATTCCTGCCGCTAAATTTCATCATCGGACATCACGTTAAAACTTGAAGTTCCATCCTCACCATCTCAATGTCTGGAAATCCACAACCATGCGTTTTTCTAGGCACTTTTTGCCTCGCACTATTCTTTTGTGGAATCAGTTACCAACAGGGGAGTTTCTGAACGGATACGACTTGGGACTTTTGAAGAAAAGAGCGTTCTCATTCTTAAAAGGCTAGCAACGCATCTGCAAGACCTCTGGTATTGCGAATGTCTATGGGCGGTGGTGATTACTTATCATCAGGTGGACCTCCTCTTGTATAAAAAAATCGTTCGCCTCTTACAAACTACATGACAAAACGACAGATGGTCTATTCTTCAGAGGGACCCCGGACCAACGGGGGATAAACTGAACTAGTAATTTAGTTAATTTAAGCTGTCTGCAAGAAAACTGATAGTTAAAATTATAACATTATATTTTAAGTTATAGTATGCTAAAAATGGAAACGTATTCGGAGCTTGTTAATACTTGTTAAACGGTCGAATTACTTTTTGCGGGAGCTTCGTTAGTGAAATAACACTTTCATCTTTGAATATAGGATTACGTGGAAATAATTTTAAAATCATTCGGCGGTTTTAATAATTGGCTCTCATTTCTAAAATGATCCCTTCAAAACTTTATCTGTTCCATTTTGATGACGCTTTCAAAGTTTTGGGACCACTTTTACGTTTTGCCTTACCTAAGCCTTTATTAAGAAAGCTTATTTCGTTTTTCTATTTATACAAATAAAAAAACTGGAGTAACTGTTTGTGATATAAAAATAACCGCTTTTTTATAAATGCAAATGATTGTACACACATTACACAGTACATATACCAAAATAACATTTTTTACAATTATTGTCTGTTTGTTCCGGCTAATCTTTGAAACGGCTGGACCAATTTTGACGGGACTTTCACTGGCACAAATGTTACATCTTATGTACCCACATTCTTGCAAATAAATGAATTTGAATTTGGCAGATAGCTGATATAATAAGGAGTAACTTAGGCAACTTTTATTGCACAATTGTTATTTATTTTTATTAATAATAAATTCCACGCGGACAAAATCGTAGGCACAGCTAGTATCTTATTATCTTATATGATAGTAAATAGGTCTAAGCATCTTATAGCCCGAATCCCGGAAGGGTTAGGCAGAGGTACAACCAGTGCACCCACGATTAGCCGAAGATACTCGGTCCCACAATGTGATAGGTGGCTAGACTATCGCCAACCGGGCACTTGATTTTATCAGAAAACTGAAAAAATATTTCTTTTAAGTGCCCGACCCGGGAATCGAACCCGGGACCTCGTGTAGTCAACTCCGACCCCGGACCACTAGATCACAGAGGCGATCGTACAATTATTATTTAAATATGGTATTTAGTTAATGGAGACTTAACTTATGAGAACACAACTATAAAAATATGCTGAAAAATATTCACCAAAATTATATGAACCACCGTATATTTTCGATGCGGTGCTTGATATATTCATCTTTTTTTAACTATACCAATTTGTTTTTCATTTATACCAAGACGTGAAAAATCAACCTGGTTAATTTTAAATATAGACCTGACGTGACATAATTCATAAGAAATAAAAAATGGATCAAAGGTTTGTTTTTTGACATATTATATTTGTGTATTTGGAAATATTAGAATACAGGAATTTCGGGCAAAAAACGAAGCCTTTCACGGCGTGGCGTCAAAAGTACGTATTATGAAATTTATTAAAGAAATAGAATTAAAAAATTAAATAGAAAAATAATTTGTTAGAAGAAGAGTATAGGAAATTTTAAAACGGTGATACAAAATACTATAGATAGTTATCACTACAAAGATTAATTATAAGAGTAGTAATATTTGTATATGTATATATTTTAGGGACTTAGTGAACGACCTAGTAAATCCTAAAAATGTTACTTATACATATTTTAAATGCGAAAGTGGGGTTTTTGTTCCTCTTTCGCATTTTCTAATTTTGTAAACCCGATATCTGGGATACAGAAAAATACATTTTTTATGCATGTATAATGTATATTGTTTATGAACTTGTACTGTATGTATGTGAATATCTCATAGCTTGAACGTCATTTGATTGAGTTCAACCAAAATTAAGACTTCCTAAAAATTTGAACCAATTCAACTCAGGAGATTTTGAGAAATTTTAGGAAAACTACAAATAAAACATTAGTTATTCAAAAAAAAAACGATGAAACAATGTTTTTTTTTAAATAACTAGGTACCAGATTAATGTACCTATTGTCCAATCTAATCAGCTCTTTTCTTTAAAAAAAAAATCTGCGACAAAATCTAATCAGATCTTATCTTCAAAAAAACGGTGGCCAATGCCGCAAATTACATCAAAATTATCGTTGACGAAATTTTTTTTAAAAAGTGCTTTGTTGTCGAGATTTTTCAAACAATCGTTTTTTTACTTTCTACTATATTATAGTACTTACAAACTGCGTAAAATACCGTTTCAATATCAAAATTAAACCAAGTTTTCAAAAGTTAAAACTGTTCAAATATTAAAATTATATCGTTTACAATAACATTTGGTATATTTGCATATTTGTCTGAAACTTGTTTAAAAAAATAACATTCAGCCTAATTTGCTGATTGATAGAAAAATCTTATCACTTCTTCAACTTACACAACTGCGTCAAATATCCGAAATATGCAAAATCGGTTGATTTATTCGGGGTTTATCTCTGCTGGAAAGAGAAACAATCGCCTATAGACACCAAAGATAACAATGGTGCCTTGCCATCCGTGTGACGGGATGGCAATGCCATGTACATAAGTTTACCGGCTACTTTACCTTCCAAACTACGTCAGTGACAAGCACTGACGCTATTGCGGCAGGAGTAGGTAAGGCGGAGCTGTTAAATAACCGGGCGAGTTCTAACGGAACTCTGCCACCAAGTAGTCACGATGATAGTTACACGAATTGGCTAATCGTTCGCCTTTTACGAACTGCCTGGCAGAATGGTAGATGGGCTTTTTAACAGGGAGCCCGGAGCAATCGGGGTTTTTATTTTTATACTTCATAACAATAGCTTTTATTTTTTATCGCAACAGTGTTTTTATTACTGCGTCTATCTACTTTACCATTATGCACAAACTTTACTATGTAGGTTACTCTTCCGCACTATAAAAAGAAACCTTTTTATTGCGCACAGACGTTAAAGTTATTTTTGTGTGTTGTGTTAAGATTTTTCTTTTATTTTACTAGGAATAGCGCAAAGGCATGATAATAAAGATCGTGTAGCAAGTAGGTTGCCTTATCTAAACTGTTATTTCACTATATCCGTCCTGAATATTTTTCTCTAGGGGATTAATGAACCATGGCAACGATCGTCGAAGTCACGGTTACTCATATTTCTTCAATATATGTATTTATTCAGTGAGTGTATGCTATGAATTTTATATTCTGTACATGTTTCTGGTTATATTGCTTACAAAGTATGCAACGCAAAAATTTAATCTAGTCTTGTGGCTTGCTGCATTTATTTTGAACTACATGCTATGTAGTCTTGATGTTGTTCGAAGATTGATCAATTATACATTATCCCGTGTTGGTTCGGGCTCCCTTGAGTAATAGACTATCTGCGTTCTGCCAGGCATTTCGTAAGAGGCGAATGATTGTCTATGCGAGTCACTACCATCGTGGCTACTAGGTCCGCCCCGTTGGTCGAGTGGTTAGCGAACCTAACGATGGGCCCGGGGTTCGATTCCCGGCAGGTGCAAACATTTGTGTGATGAGCATAGATGTTTGTATTTCTGGGTTTGGATGTTTATTAAATATATAAAAGTATTTATGTATGTAATTCTATGTATTAGTATCGTTGACTTACAACCTAATTTGCTTACTTAGATCATTTCGTGTAATTTGTCCCGGAATATTTATTATTTACCTCAAAAGCCAACATTTATGAAAAATGTTTAAGGCAATTCTGAGCATGAATTTTCAATCATTTGTATGTTAATTTCCATAAAACACAGAATAATTCATATAATACTAACATGAAATTCTTCTAGTACCTACTTCAAAACAAGACAAAAGCTTACAAACTTAGTATAAGTGCAAAATATGTGTTACAATTTACTCAGATTGACTATTAATTGTGAAATTAAATCAATTATATTCTTTCTGTACTTACCTCGATGCCACCGGTTTGTTTTGGACCAGAATAACTTTAATTTGTTCAACATTGTTATAATTCCGCTTACATGCAAACTTCTTTGAATAGTCAATTATTTTTTGACTAAACTCAATAACTGTAGCACTTGTGTGAGGCAGTGTAAATACTGAATAGTTAGCTGAATATAATGAATAGACGATGCGTCACTGGTCACACACTAGTCACAGCACAATAGGTAAGGCAGGTTAAATTAATTAACTTAATAAAATACTGAGTACCTACTACAAAAGTAGTAAAACTATGTGCGATGCATTTTAACAGTTGATTTAAACTGAAAAAGGATAGGGAAGAAACACAACTTCTTCAATTATTTATTCGTTAATTGTAATCTACAGGCTGTAGTCTCAAGTCTGTACTATATTTAGCAAATAAGTCTACATTTGATTTTGGAATACAATACAAATTACTAGAACAAACTGTTAAACTGGTGTCTGATGCTAGAATTATGAAATATGAATATTAAAATTTGAAAATTATATGTACTCTTTTTTCATTTTTCACTATAATATATTATAATCATATTTTCCGATTAGTGTTGCCACTTGCCGCTCGATAGTCGATAGTCCATTATCGATCACCAATCGATAATTAATTATCGATACATGAATAAAAAACGATAAAATCGTTACTTTCGATAGTTTTGATGTCTCAGTAAGTACAATTAAATTAAAAATACAAAAACAAGAAAAAGCGCTCTTATTAGATGCGCCACATGCTAAAAGCTAGGGAAAAATATAGTGCCACAGACTATCTCAAGGATTTAGGCATTGATGGTTGCTTAAAAGATTTTATAAGAATGAACAGTTCTGAATTTGAATATCTACAAAATGTAGTTGGGGCAAAAATAGGCAAACGAGACACTAATTTTAGGAAATCTATGTGTGACGGAAAGATTTGCGGTAACGTTAAGATTTTTGGCAACTGGTAGCAGTTATAAAAGTCTTGGAGATGTGTTCAACCTCACAATTACATATTAAATGTAATTCTACGTATTAGAATTAGTATCGTATTAAATATATACAAGTATTTATAGGTATATAAATACTTTTATATATTTAATAAACACCCAAACCCAGAAATATAAACATCTATGCTCATCACACAAATGTTTGTCTCTGCCGGGAATCGAACCCAGGCCCCATCGATTCGTAGTTAGGTTGGCTAACCTCTCGACCGACGGGGCGGGCAAAATAACATACGCTTAACATACCAAATATATACCATACCACATATATAACTATTTTAGTGGTTAGTTGGTTTTTAATGCAACTAAAATAGTCATTGATAAGGCTTCTATTTCACTTACTGATTATATGTATACTCAATATAAGTGATATACACTCAATTTTTTCCTTAAGTCTTTTACAATCCCCAGGTAGCAAGCATGAAGATTAAATCATTTAGGTATCTCATTTTTACGTAATTTAAATTGAACATAAATAATATAAAAAATATTATTGCAGAGAAAACGATCGCTTTTAATTTTCAGAAATGGAATACAATATAATATTGATAAATAAAAATAATAACCACTTACAATCTTTTAACTTCATCTCCTTTGCCACAGAAATTAGCTAGCTCGTCAATGCCCTCATCTTGGATAACTGTGGAGTCCACGTCAAAGCAAACACAATCAGCTGTCCGGAACAACTCCTGAATAGTTTCTTGTGGTGTCATGACACTGATCGATACAAGGGACAGTGTTTTCAGCAGATTACTCTTTAAACTGTAAAAAATATCAAAAAATTAAACACTTAAGCATTCATTCAGACAAATAACGAATTTCTCGTCTCAAGCCCATAGAAAATATTATGCAATAACTAACGATAAAAATTAAATTAAAACAATTTGTATTAGGTATGTATTTTTTCCGCAAGACAATACAAACAAATATTTCTAGTTAAAACCATTCGTTTATTTCACAACGATCAGTGCAAAATATATATCTTTTATTCTGTAATTTAATGAATTAATATTTAAAGACCGAGTTATATTAGGTAAGTTTAAATATACATTATAATGCCTAGTAAATTTTCTTAACAATATCATTAGTCAAATTTAAATTCTTCAAAATTAAATTATAGCACCATTACCGCTACTTCAATTACTTTAAAATTTAAATATGTTTAAATCATCTAAGATATCTTTATTTATAAAAAACACATTTTGTCCGTATTGAACCCTAGCTATCGATGTGCACTCGATTAGACCATAGGGCGTTTAGTATCATAATCAATAGACCATAAAATATAAACGATAAATAGAAAAAATACTATATCCAGAAAAAACAAATCTATTGTAATTACAGATTAATTATTAAAAGACAAGACACTAAATGCATGAATGAATGCTATTTACCGTTCTAGAACTATCGTGAAGGTTGCCATTGATATTGATCTGGAATATTAATTAAAAGAAAAAATGTTTGCACAGATGTTTGTCAAAATTATACTCAAACGTGCCTTAATTTAGACTTTTACAAGGAGATATAAAACCATCGAATTTAAACAGGTCCAAGAAACCAGTTTATTTCAAAAGTCTACTTGCCTGTTGTATTACACAATAATATTGTGACGAAAAAATTGAAATAGCAAATTGCACGTTATAACAGCTGAGTACTTTTATCCACAATAGACCTGCTGAACTTGAGCGGCCATAGATTGGAATGGATCATTTCCTATTTTATAAGGATAATGCACATTTAACCGCCTTGTTAAACCACAAGATAATATTATTATGGTTTTAATTCGTTCTATTTTATCCTTATGACGAATTAGGTATTAACCCAGGCTTTTATTTGCTTTAAAGGTGTTACAATTTATTTATTTTACATAAAAATATCATGCTGTTAAATAATTTTTATTCGTTTTAAAATAATAAATTAAATAAAAATTAAAAGTTATTTAACATGCTTCATATAAATTGACTTATAATACCTGTAGAGAGCCATTTTATATCTTCTATAAATATAAGGAAACGTATATTGAGACGCTCGATATAAACGACAATTATCTTTAGATTAAAGCAAATTTAATGAAACCCACTTGACCGGAAACTATCGCGAACACGCCTTCGATGAGTGTGATATCATATAGATACAGTACAGGGGTACTTGCCCAATCGCTTTATATACAACACGCTACCCATGATAACAATTATGATGCGAGCTACAAAACTTCTGTCTGAGAGCTACGTACTATGAATGACGTCAGAACGTCATCTTCATTTAAGATATACGGTCAGACAAAAGTAGAATCTAAAGTAGGGGCGATGGAAATGCAGCTATCTCGCTCACTCGTGATATAAGCGTAAGGAATATTTGTGGAAAAACATGTTTTTGATTGGAAGACATAATTTGCGCTCATATCATGTGGCGCCGGCGAGTGCAAAATCACCTTATCATACACCTTCTACGTAGTTGGCTTATGATATGAGATAACTTTAATAAAACAATACAAACTAAAATAATTCATGCTTGTATCTATGTCAATGAAATATATTTTTATGTGTATTCTTCTCATAAAAAAAACACAATCAAATATTTTAGGAGTAACTTGAAACGTAATGAATGCTTAGCATCTTAACTTCGAAATATGAATTTGGTATAAAGTAAAAAATATTTTTTCTACAGCAGTTATTTTTTAAAATTACAAGAATTATTTGGCTTATTGCATTTCTTATACCACAAAAGGCAATTAAGTAGACCTGTAGAAAAATATATAAAATTATGTAGCTCCTTAATATTATTTAAAACTTTAGATTTAAATTGAGGTAATAAAAAATATAATGAAAAGATTATCGTAAAGTACTGTCTACTCACATATCAATGTTTAAATCAATTATAGTCTCAAACTCATCATGATCACACGTACTTTAACAAAGTCAAGAGCTATGTTAATGCCACTTTATGGACATAAAATAATAATTATAAAATAGCATATAGTTTAAATAAATTTGATTAATAAACTGTTTAATTTATTCTTTTATGTACTTAAAATATCCAGAGCAGAAAAGGAACCCAAACAGCCTTTCACATACTATGTGCTCTTAAAAAATACCTTTTCCACAAAACAAAATATTCTTTATAGGACAGTAAAATCTATTACTTCTACGAGTATTAATTTACAAATAATTTTAACTAGCGGACCAGCACCAGACCAGCAGAAGCACAATCGAACGCTTATGTCAAATACATACATTTGTCTTTTTATTCTACTAGCGTTTACGCCACTTGTCTAGGGGGGGCTGAAGTCTAAACGCACTTTGCTGTGGCTAAGTTATGTTGGCTTGGGTCCACAGTATCATCTATTAGATACCTAACCAAACCGGATACTCCATATACTGATTTACACCTCCATCTGTTAGTAACTTATGGAACTCAAAGATAATAATTATAACCCTTTGGTATATAATAAACAAATAATTTACCATTTAAAATACCTACTGACTTTATTCATGTAGCACTGTCTAAAATATTAAAATACCCTGACCTAATTTGAAGCAATCAGAGAAATCAGAGGGTAAATACGAGCGTTTTCAAATTTCATAATATTGTTATTTTTATAAATAGAATTTTTCATTTCATTTCATTACTTTTTTGATAATTTCGTCGACCTTCGGGTCGGACAGGATTTTTGTTACTCACAGTTTTATTTATTACGCATATTTAAAAAAATTAAAGGTAACTCAAAAATCTCTATTTAATTTTCTAATGTTTTCACAAATTTTTTAAAATACGCCTTTTCTTCGTGAAAAAACTTATCTTCTTCCACTCTTATGGATTTAGTAAAATTTTTAGGTTCTGAGACCACTAAAAATTGCTATAATCTCAAAAAGAAGACAACAATCACTTGATTTGATATAGGGACTAAATGATGATCTATGTTCAACTTTTATGATGTTGAAAATTGTTTTCTTTCCGGCTGTTTTTATAAGTCACTTGCCCAGTGCAAGCACTTGCTGAAGTATCACGAAAATCTAAGCAGCGATTGGTACATGCAATATTATTATTGTAAATAGTAGTAGTAATGGTGGAAAATAATATTTTCATTTAATTTTCAAGAAAAATAATCTGAATAAGGGTAGGTAAAAGAGGGTAATGGGAGTCACTATACTGGTGTTAATGTAGTAAAAATATTGCAAATTGCAAAATTATAATTAACCAGCGACCCGTCATGCAGCCCACTACTTGATAAGTTTATTTAAGTGATAAAACACACACACACACACAAACTTTCGCACAAATAGTATTAGTGAGATTAAAATTGTTATATTTGACGTACCAAATCGGGCAGGTATACAAGAAATAACTACCTACTACATTCGGCACTGTATAGTTTATTGATTTTGATTTGGTTTTATTCTGATAACAACGCAATAAGCACTTGACATCAATAATAATTGTGATTCATTGCAATTGGCAGCTGCTTCAATGCTTAGAAGTCATACGTATTGAAATATGTACTATAATCTTGTTTTCAAGTTTTTTTTCAGTCTCGTAATCGTTTCTTTCGTATTCCACTTAAACACGTATATAGTACTAGCGACCTGCCCCGACTTCGCACAGATTATAATTTACATGTATTGTACATATAAACCTTTCTCTTGAATCACTCTATCTATTATAAAACCCGCACCAAAATCGTTGGGCAGTTTTAAAGATCTAAGCATACATAGGGACAGACACCGGGAAGCGACTTTGTTTTATACTATGTAGTGAAATATCATATCGTCATTACTAAGTGCTACGTATGTCTGCATTAGGAACAAGGAACCCTGGTAACTACTAGAATCAGTTTCATCGGCTTAACATTAGATTAAAGAAAATTATTATAAGGAAGGAATGTGAGTAGAAAAGATCTAAAAGAGTTAATACGGATTAAATATTTCGCTTCGTTACAGCGCAGACTATTTCTTGTAACTCTTCTCGAGATAGAAATAACATGAGAAAAATAAATAATTAACTGTAATCTCTTAAGAGAAGTTAGGAATAACATTTTTGTTGTGTTGTTAATGATTTTTTTAAAGAATCCCTGTCATATTTTTTGTAACACTCTCGTTTTGAATATCTTAAATACTTCATCGACGATTAAACAAGGATGTATATTTGCAATACCGCGGTTTGAATTCAGTGACACACACAAACATTGACGACATAATATTAGGGAGTTTAAAATAACCATTAAATGGCGGTTGAAATCGGATAGTATAGAATTAGGACGATTACTCCTACGGCCTACCTAACATTAATTAAAACTTGTAAATATTGCGTGTGTGGCACACGCACACACTTTTCATTCAACGTTACTCGTATTTTAAATCAATCAGATTGACACCTCCGGGCTTTTTCTTGTGACTCTAGTTCACAAAATTTGGAAACATTTAAAAATAATTTATTCGCAAATTAATTTTCTACGGGTTAATCATTTGGTTTTAAATCAATATTTATTACTATTTAATTAGATATTGTTCCCCAAGGCTGCGTGCTATCACCGACACTGTTTCTTCTGCATATCAATG
>DWBA01000423.1:0-13551 GCA_018236825.1 Apodemia zela | reverse complement strand
ATATATATATATCCTAAGAATAAGCTACAAAACAAACAAAATATGGATCTTCTGATGGACAGAGACAGCCATCATCTATAGACAACAAAAATATTAATGGTGCTATGTTATCCGCACGGCGAGGTGTTAATGCCACATGCGTAACTATGCTATTGCGGCAGGAATAGGTAAGGCGGTGGTACCAGATCCGGGCGAGACGACGCAGAACTCTGCCCACCTGGTAGACATGGTGGTAGTGATTAGAATAGTCAATCGTTCGTCTATACAAACAGCCTTAGTTTGCATTTAGTGTGGCATACTAATTATTGACACTCGAGATTTTATCGAACAACAGTACAATCTCGTCGCGTTTTATATTAATAATGTATGGATAATTCTAAATTAAAAAGAAAACCTCGAGTTATTACTTACTTACCAACCCACCTGTCTATCTCATTTTTGCAGGGTATCAAAACCTATCTATTGATTAATAACATTATATATTTGCTGTTAGTATCTGATAGTTGTGAAAATACATATAATGGGTAAAAATACACTGAAATCAATTAATCTGTCTTACCTTTTCAATACTTATAAGCATATAAATCTACTAGAAAACATACAATCAATTTAAAAAACTATTCTGTATTCTTTGGAAGTTAAAATACCTGGTTTTAAGGCAAGGCCGCATTATGAAATCCAGTTGTGTCAAAATTTTTCTTTATATAATTAAATTACCAAGCCATTGATGATAAAATAAAAAAATCAGTGGCACTCCGGGAGTGCTGACAGAAGTGACAACTTGAACAACTATAAACAGAGATGTCGGTTACGGTAACAAGTAATAATGTCGCGAGTTCAATGGTTTTTCCTCTTCTCAAAATGCCCAAAGCTCCTAACGAAGTTTCCAGTTCAAAAATCTGTAAATACTTTAAATGCTTAGGTAGGTAGCAAGGTATACTGTAAATACTTAGGTGTTGCTTACATTTGCAGCTGAATGTTTAATAATCTATGAAGACGAATGGCTTGGAGCTCGCGCAAGAGGGGCGTCTTTGTCAGGCCCCGAATTAGCTTCTCTCATGAAAATTGGTACGAGAGTTGTTCGGGGAAAGGACTGGAAATGGGGTGACCAGGTAAAAATTAGATTTTTGACTAAAACTAATAAAACACAACCATTGGGCTGTGTCTTCACGACAAGCGCGCCACAATGGCGGGTGTTTTATAGTGCCCGTAAATGTTAGTTAACTTTTAGTATTTTTCTGTGAATAGAATTTTGGTTTTTCTTCGCCGGATTTATGTAGGTAACGGTATAATCTATCGTATAAAAAAATTTGCATATTCCCGATTGAAAAATATAATTTAAACAAGTTTTGATGGATATTTTCAAATCATAAGAAGGTCGCCTTGGAGCAGTCATAGAAGAGCGGTATGGTCAACGCGCTTAATAACAACACGCTACTGGATGCGTTTCAATTCTCAATGCTGGTATGCTAAATCTCATATGCAAGTCGTAACAAAGAACGCGTCCCTGGTCCTTTGCGCGTTCTTTGTTGCTTTGCTTTGTTTGTAGCGTTTTTTCTTTATGACAAACTTACACATGTTCAAGACGTAGCACGTGTGGCTAGCAGCGTTTGACACTCTGTTAGGGATAGATTTCTTAAAAAAAATGTTTTAGTTTTTCGTGTTCTGGAAGGGTCATAGCAGATCCATCATATTAGCCATATCCAGACCAAATTTCTGCTTTAGTAAAGTTATGTGTTGACATCTATCAGTAAATCATCTATCTATTGGTATACAAAAGTTTTTCGTCTTTCGATAAATGTTTTAAAAAAGGTCCGTCGGTATCCAAATCGGCCACGACAAAACAGGAACAGGAACGTCATTAAGGTACCACAATACGTCTTTAAGACGGCGACGATCTTTTGATTTGAAATAGAATATATACAGTAGTACGAAATTTCTCGTGTGTGAATTTCACACTAATCTTCTCGCTTAGGATAAGCACCGTGTGATAATGTCGAGATCGATAAAACAGAGGTTGACCAATAAGAAGAATTTATATGTTTAACCGACGCGACGCGCGATTCGTATTGGTCAAACCTCGGTTTTAACGATCTCGACATTATCACAAGCTAATTCTAAGCGGACAGGTAGCGTTTATTAAAATTTAAAATACTAAAATGAGAATATTTAATGTTTATAGAAACTCACTTTTAGATCTAACAATGAATCAATAATTAGGTATTTTGAAAAAAATGCTGTTGAACATTATCAATCTCTCGTATGCAGGATGGTGTCCCTGGTGGAGAAGGTCGTGTGATCGGTGAACTGGGAGAGGATGGGTGGGTCAGAGTGGCATGGGACGCAGGAGGAACTAACTCGTACCGCATGGGCCGGGAGGGGAAGTACGATCTCAAGCTCGCGCGTTCGCCCTCACCGCCACCTTCAGTCGATGAAACGGTTCACGGAAATGGTATGTTTATATAGACTGTAATATGTCTCAGAAACATCTCTTTTCAATTTCAGAAATAAGAGAGAATGGTTTCATATTTGATACAAGGATAGGAATTAAGTGATGGCTCTCCTGAGTATCCATCGCCATCAGACACCAAGGATCGTACCTTTTGGGCCAAATCAGTAAAAATCTACGGTAAAAGCGCTCTAAAAAAAACAAGCTTTGTATACCGAAAATCAATGTGTATAATTTGAATTGTTGTGATGCCAACGGAATACTAGAAAATACTTTCCAACATATAAGACATTTCATGCAATGGACAGGTTCTCGAACAGAAGTTTTCACTAAAAAGTAGAATTTTGATAGGTGACGCCTGTAAAAGATTTAGCCGTCAGCTTTCTGTGGACTGGCAAAAAGTGACTTTCATAATAGACAAGGTGTACATATATTTCATATGTATAGTGCCACCAAGTTATCTAGTCAGTAGACGGTGTCGCTAGTGGGGCGTTTTTACTAAGAAAAACTGACATCAGAATGACTTTTCATAAGGTAGCGGCTGTAGTTCTGACTTTGTCTACTGACTAGATAAGGTGGTCAGACATATTAACGAAGAGCAATGGTTGTATCAGGAGAGATGAGCGCGGAGTGGTGGCCGGTGAGCGAGGTGCGCGCGGCGTGCACGGGCGCGGTGCGCGCGCTGTGCGCGGGCGCGGGCCGCGGCGGCGTGGGCGCGGCGGCGCGCCGCAACGTGGCCGCGCTGCAGCGGCGGCTGCTGGCGCTCGCGCTGCACCACCACCACCCGCCGCCCACCGCGCTGGCGCACCACACGCACACCGCACTCGCGCTGCTCAGAGGTAATCCTTTAAGTCGACGTACATGAATAAAATTAGTCATTTTAAAAGTTAGACCTACTTCAAATATCATTTATACTCGTATCTCAAAAACTACTGTACTGATTTTGATGAAAGTTGGAATATACCTAATTTTTAACGCAAATTGTGCCACAGATTTCAATATATTGGTAGAAAATCAAATAATCAGCATGACAAATTTCTATATTAGCGACATAAATATTTTAATTCTTAACAATTCGTTCTGTGGCACATAGGTAAACTACTTCCTTGAATCAATATAAAAGATACCTTATTATCCAATTATCTTAATAATTTCTTTTACAGCTAGTGCTCAAACCCCCGAAATGAAAATCTCACTCTGCACTGATTCGTGGTTTGAACTTTGCTACAGTATTATTTCCACAACTGACAAACCTATTACACAAGATCTCATATATCTACAGGTAAGAATATAATATTAATAGCGTTTTATTTAATCTGTATTAAAGAATAGTAAACAAGTACATGGAACATGGAAAGAGATAGCCATCGCCTATGACCATAAAGATGATACTGGTTAGGTGCTATTCTTGAGGCGAGATGGAAACGCCACATACAAATCGGAACAAGCATTGACGATTTTGCGACAGGAATAGTTAAACCGTGATACCAAACACGGGCGAGAAGTTTCGGAACCTTTTTTTACGGAACGATTTAGTACACCAATAAAAAATATTTTTTCCCACTCTACACGCGAGTTAACCAGATGTCAACCGACGCTTAGATTCATAACGATTTTTCAGTTTGTCGGCTCTCGTAATAGATGGTGATCCTTACCGTTGCATTATGCAAATTTGAACAACTATTGCTCGTAATAAGATATGTAAATAAATATTTTCTTTTCGGGACAGGCAAGGTGAATGTAACAAATTCGTTCAAACACACGGTTTACCGGTTTGTTGGCTGGCGAGATGAGTGGTGGGGCACATCACCCATCGTGCCAGCCACATTTTATCAACCTGATACGATTTTAATATCATCGTATAGCAAAAACTGAGACGTCTCTCATTATGGAAAGAGAAAGCCAACATTTATAGACACCAAAGATTTTAATGGTGTTCAGGTAGGAAACACTAATGCTTTAGTTTTGTTTTTATGAACTGACTGAAAGGAAAACAAGTGATTTATACTTTAGAACCACCTGACCCCTAACCCTGGACCAACGTGATTGTTTTTTTTTTTAATAAACTGGATCGATAACTGTGTAACAGTCATCTGAAGTATTGGTGTGTTTTAAGATAACATCAGACTCCACTCAGCTGTAAGACTATTCCTAAAAAATCTCTAAATCTCTAAGAGTTCGAATACTTGGATTTATGACCTAAGTTGAATATGATTACCGCTAGACCAGGAAGCGGTCACTATCGTTTTTTATTAATAATAACCAACCAACACCTAAACGTGTTTTGCCAGGGTTCGATGCGAGCCGAATTGGGCGAAGCTTAATGAGAATCAGCGCGTCTTACAATTTGATGGAAGCCGTTGTATATGTCTATACTAATACTTATTATAAAGAGGTAAAATTCGTGTCCTTGTAATGAAAAAACTCCAAAACCACTGAACCGATTTTAAAATTCTGTCACCATTATAAAGCTACATTATCGTACTGTTTTGTACTTTTTAACCAATCTTAGTATTTTGTCCCGGAATATTTATATTTATTTATTTATAATCTTAGTAAAAGGAAATACTGAAGGAAGTCGTGGGGAACAGCTTGTATTTAATGTAACGTGGAACGCAGATTCAGTGTCTGTGGCTGCTGCGGCTCGTGCTGTGGGAGCACGGCGGCGCGGCGGAGTGGCGGCGCACGGTGGGCGCGCAGCTGGTGGCGCTGGCGGGCCGCCTGTGGCTGGAGACGCACCCCGCCGACCCCGCGCTGCGCCCGCACGCGCCCGCGCCGCCGCCCGCGCACCACCTCGACGAGGAAGTCGGTACGTGCCCGTGTGCGCACACTACACCTGCCCCTGTCATCAATACATTTATGAACCCGTTAGGACAGTTTTGAGCTATCACGCAAACTACTACGATCAGGAAACTTCTTGTTATCACTCAAGGCAATCGTATACGCTTTTTTGTATCACAACGAGATTTTATACATACAGGAGGATTATATTCCAAGTACTACTTATACTTAGAAAACATGAATTAGACATAAAAAACACTAACATAACTATTTTTTATCGATGACTTAATATACTATTGGAAGCGACGTAAAAAACACTAACAAAACTATTTTTTATCCAAGACTTCATATACTATTGGAAGGGATAGAGAACGAATGCCACAAGCTATAGCCAACTTTTAATTGTTATAATAATTCAAAATTAGTATGATTAATATATCGTTGACCATACATATTAAATTCCCATTAGATAACCGGTGGCGCGCGCCGGCGACGGCGAGCTACACGGGCGCGGTGTGCGCGGGCGTGGGCGAGCTGGTGCGGCGGCTGCACGGCGCGCCGCAGTGGCACGCGCCGCTCTCCGCGCTGCTGCTGGACGAGCTGCAGCGCGCCGCGCAGACGGTACGGTCCATAAAGTACGAGGCGAATGAGGTTCCGGGTGAAGGGTCTAAGTAGAAAGAAGTGAGGATAGATCAATCAGAATTATGAGCACGTAAAGCTATCGTTTCTGGTTGTCGCATACAATGCAGCAATAAATAAATATTCCGGGACAAATTACACGAACTGATCTAACCCAAAAGTAAGAAAATATTTGCTTGTGTTATGGGTGTTAGTCAACGATACTACTACATAGTTATGTTAGCCTCACACAACCCTACTATAAGTATTAATGCCTAGACAGCATTATCGTATTCACAGGCATATTATGTTACGTGTGAACTAGGAACATCTTAGGATTTACATGTAACATATGAAATCATTCAATTAGAGCATCCAACTCTGTTCGGTTGTTTCACCTATATTAGAATAAGATCATTTTAAATTGTAATATTTAAATACAGTATAATAAATTTAATAGTTTTTAAAAAGTAGTTTTTCGCTCCCGCAAACTTGACTGGCGCAGCCGGTAGGATTGATCCCGGGAAGTGTTACGGTCCGTCGCGTTTTTGTCATCAATATCTGATAATTTCGTAAACGAGAGTCGTACATAGGGAGCAATCCAGAACCGAACAAATAAATAAGGCAAGCCGTGGAGAAGAAAATGATCACAGCAGCTGGTTGGTGAGTACAACTTTTCACCTTCCTTACCTGCCCGTTATTTCAGGAATCGAACCTTGTCCGTTATAACGTTATCTGGTTTAATTTAAGTATAAGTGTGATAGAAAGTACATAAGTACAAATATATGTGAATTAAAGAAATATTTTATTGTAATAATTAAAATAATTATAGTTTCTTGGATATTACATAATATACATATGTAATACATATATAGCAAAACTTTTACCCTAAATTATTAAGGGTTTAGTTAATATTAATATCTTTATTTGTTTTATATACTCTTTAAATTGTTAAAAAAAAAAAATGGAACAAATCACACTGATTCCTAGTGAATTTTTAAAACTTATCCCGCTATTTGGTGGCGATAAAAGACATTTAAATCTTTATATAAGAAAATGCGAATATGTTATCGAAAAATTTAAAGGAAGCGAGGCGCAAAATTTATATATTATGCATTGTGTTATGAGTAGGTTAGTGGATAACGCAGCTGCATTGATAAGCGAGCGTGAGGATATTGTTTCATGGTTAGATTTTAAAAATTTGTTAATCCAACATTTTGGGGATCCGCGAAATGAGGAGTGCATCGCTATTGAATTAGAAGGTTTAAGGATAAAGAGTCATGAGAGTTATTTAGAATTTTGTAACAGGATCCAATCCGTCCGTTCCACCTTACTATCAAAGGTGAATAGAATTTGTAGTGAGGAAATAAAACAAAGTAAAATCATAATTTATAATAACATGGCCCTCAACGTATTTTTATATAACTTGCCCGAGCATATGGTTAGGATAGTTAGATTAAAAACACCCGATACTCTAGAAAATGCACTAAGCATAGTTTTAGAAGAAGTCAATTTTCACGAACAGTATAGCATAAAAAATAAATCGTACACACCACATAACATACCCAAAAATTCGCAAATATTTTCAAACTTTAAAAATAATTTTAATTTCCCCATTCCACAAAATAAGCCTAATAATTTCAAATTTGGTGTACCACAACCCAATCAAGGACAGCAAACACAGCATTTAGTTATGCCACCTAAACCTTTGGGATATAAACCCAATTTTAATGCTAACCCACAATTTGGTTATAGGCCTAATTTTAATAATAATTTTGGCCACTCATTTAACCAACAAAAAACGACACCACAACTGTTTGGGCAATCAGCTCAGAAGTTTGGCAATCAGCCACTAAACCAGTTTGGCTATAAACCACCTCAACAATTGGGGTATAGACCACCATATAACTTTGGCTATAGACCTACACTACCACAAAATACTGACGTGTCAATGCGAACAGCACCACGCCCAAAAATAAATCAACTACATGAATTAAATTTAAATGAGGAACCTTCCCAACATTCTGACTATACTGAACCCTATAATTATTATGACGATTGTTATTTATATTCCGAAAATTACAACTATGGCGAGGATTATGGCTCTCAGCCTATAGTGAGCGAAGAGACCTCTGACGTAAACCAAGAGCCTTCTCAATCCACTGATAGTGACACCAATGTAGAAAATTTTCATATAACAGCCTCAAGCTACCTAAAGAAATCATAGAAATAAACTGCGATCCTAATTTAAAATTACCACATATATACATACCAGAAATAGATTCGAAATTCATGATAGACACTGGTAGTACACGATCATTTATACGACCTGATAAAGCACATAACTATTTTGACCAATATATATATTATGAACCCTTCGAAGTAATTAGTACGCATGCATCTAGCAGACATGGTGAAGTAATGCAAATACCCTTATTACCAATTTTTAATTCCAATAACTATCATAAGTTTTACGTATATAATGTTGATTCTAAATACGACGGTTTAATTGGCAACGACTTATTAAAGCAATTAGATGCCATAATTGATTTGAAAAATAAAATCCTAAAAACTAAAAACGCTGAAATACCTATTATATATAACGATGCTCATTATAAAATTCAACTGCCACCACGTTCTGAATTACGTGTTACTCTACCAACAACACAACATTCAGGTGACGCTATTTTAAATTACCTAGAATTTTGTAAAGGTGTAAGAATGCCTAGTGCGATAGTTAAATGTGTCAATGGCTATGCAAAAACAATTATTCAAAATACATTAAACGAAGAAATGACCTTAACGATTACATCCCCTTTCGAAGTTAATAAGTATGAAAGAGCGAAATGTGAGGTTAATAGTATGAAGTATATAAATGAAATAGACAAAGATAAATTATTAGAACAGAATTTGAATAAATTACGATTAGAGCACATGAATGAGGAAGAAAGAAAGCGTATTTATAATTTATGTAGGGAATATAAAGATATATTCTACTGTGAGCAATTACCGTTATCATTCACTAATGAGGTTAAGCATTATATTCGGACAAAAAATGAAGATCCTATCTTTATTAAACCTTATAGACAAGGCCCAGTACAGTCTGATGAAATAAAAAGACAAGTACAAAAACTTTTAGAGGATAATGTCATACAAGAATCATTTTCCCCTTGGAGTGCCCCTGTACATCTAGTTCCAAAAAAAATGGATGCATCAGGAGAGCCTAAATATAGAATGGTAATAGATTACCGACGTCTTAATGAAATAACCATAGACGATAAATATCCCTTACCACATATCACAGACCTTTTTGACAAGTTAGGTAAAAGTGCTTATTTTACAACTTTAGATTTAGCGAGCGGCTACCATCAAATAGAAATTAATGAATGCGATCGGCATAAAACCGCTTTTAGTACACAATCAGGCCACTTTGAATTTCACAGAATGCCGTTTGGTTTAAAGACCGCCCCAGCGACATTTCAAAGAACCATGGATAATGTTTTAAGGGGACTACAGGGCATTCACTGCATGGTGTATTTGGATGATATAATTATATATTCTGCAAGCCTAAATGAGCACATAAATAGCTTAAGAACAGTATTTGATAGGTTACGTAAAACAAACTTAAAAGTACAATTAGACAAATCGGAATTCCTCCGAAAAGAAGTGTTATATCTGGGTCACACCATTACAAAAGACGGCCTTAAGCCAAATAATGATAAAATTAAAGCTGTATTAGACTACCCAGTGCCTAAAACGATAACAGAAATCAAAAGCTTTCTAGGACTAATAGGTTATTACAGACGGTTCATAAAAGACTTCGCAAAAATAACACAACCTTTAACTTCTTGTCTGAAAAAGCGTAACAAAATCATAATTGATGAAAATTTTATAGAAGCCTTTCAAAAGTGTAAAGAGCTATTAGTAAATGCACCCCTATTACAATACCCCGATTTCGATAAACCTTTCATATTGACGACAGATGCCTCTAATGTAGCCTTAGGAGCAGTGCTATCACAAGGAACTCTGGGTAATGATCATCCTATTGCCTATGCCAGTAGAACCATCAGTGATACCGAATCACGTTACAGTACAATAGAACGCGAATTATTAGCAATAGTATGGGCTGTAAAACATTTCAGACCGTACCTATTCGGAAAGAAATTCACAATCTATACTGACCATCGCCCATTAGCTTGGCTTTATTCTATTAAAGAACCAAATAGTAAATTGACTAGATGGCGTTTACGCTTACAGGAATATGACTTCGAAGTCATTTATAAAAAGGGCAAACAAAACACCAACGCTGATGCCTTATCCCGAATAAAATTAAATGCAATAGGGTCTGACGATAACGAATCTTTAGTAGTCAATGTAGATAAAAAGGAAGAACAATTACAAAAGTATTTATCGAATGTGACCGATAAAATCACTAGGTTAGCTGAGAATAAAAACTCTGATGATGACAGTAAGACAATAACTATTTCGGATACATCCGCCACCATTTCCGTGAGCCCTAATGAATTAGAATTTGAAGAACAGTACCCAATACCCTCAGTCGCTAGTAGTACAGAAACCGTACATTCGAATATACAATTAGATACCTCCGGTATTCCAATATTACATGAAGCAATTGACACAAAGCCCAACCAAATATTAGTATTCTCGTGGTTTAAAAATGAAATACAAGTTAAGGACTTATCCAGGCCAAAATATAAAATTTTAGAGGTATTCTTACCATTAAATAATAGAGATTTGATTAGAGATTTTCTTAAGGAATATATACGCCCTAAAATTAAATATTTCATTTACTTCGAAGAGAAGCAGCATAGGATAGACTTTTCAAATACAATTATCACTTTATTTAAAAAAGACACAATTAATATGTTAGAATGCACAGAAAGAGTAGTTTACGTCGAAGATGAAAAAGAACAAAGAGCTATAATTTTAAAGTATCACGAAGGGAAAACATGTCATCGTGGCATTAAGGAAACAATGGCTAGAATCAGACGAGTTTATTATTGGGACAATCTACAAGACACCATATCGGCTGTAACAAATTCATGCGAACTATGTAAAAAAATGAAGTACGATAGGAAGCCCATAAAACCATTATTACAGCTGACACAAACCCAAGAGGCACCCTTTCAAGAATTATTTATTGATTTATTTAGCATAGAGGGTAGATATTATTTAACATTGATAGATTCTTTTAGTAAACTTGGCCAAGCAATTGGTATAAGTAACCGGTCAACCCCTGAAGTAGTTCGTGCATTAATAAAGTATTTTTCTTTTTACGGTGTTCCCAAAAAGATTTCATGCGACCCAGGTACCGAATTTAATAATATGCTCATGCGGGAATTAACAGATATGTACAAAATTGAATTACACATTACCACGCCTAATAACCCCAACTCCACAGGAGTCATAGAAAGGTTTCATTCCACCCTTTTAGAAATTTATAGATTAGCGAAATACGAGCAAAAGTTTACTGATGCGGCATCCGTTATGACATATTCAATAATGGCCTATAATAATACGATCCACAGTGTAACAGAACTTACACCGTTTGAAGTAGTCTTTGGTCACACCGACTCCAATAACATATTTAACATTAACTTTGAAAAATCCTACATGCAACAGTTACTTAAAGACCACGCTAAAAGAACCAAATATTTGTACCAATATATTTCAAACAAAATGATGGAGTTGAAGGATAAAGAAAGGAAAAGAAAAGGCGGTGATAATAGTTTAGAGTTAAATGAGGGAAATATAATTTTTGCCAAAGTAGTGAATACGCGCCAAAGTAAAGATAAGCCTTTATACCAGAAGGCTCAAGTGAGTGGTCCCATAATGCGGAATACAATACCTATTAAAATAGGTAATAGAAAGAGTAAGGTCCCCATTAAAAACATAAGACGCCCTCCACAGGTGGTGCGTGATAGTCCTGCTAGTGGTGAAGGACAGCCAGGCTCTTCAACTTCAAAAGATTGAAGGTAACCCAGGGTTGTTGCCCGTAAGAAAAGGCAACTCTTATAGGCAGGAAAATAAATGGATTATTATTAAGATATTAGATTTAGTTAGAATTTTTGAAGATTTAGAGTATAATATAAAAATCTATAAAGATTTTATTAAACTAATTAATACTAGTAAGCCATATCATAATGAGTTTAGTAATATTAAAACCCAAGTTGAATATATTAGAGATTCGACCATAGAAAAGTTTAGGCAAATTGTACCCACTCAACGATTTAGACGAGGATTATTAAATCCCCTTGGATCCGTTATAAAATCAATAACCGGTAACCTAGACAATGATGATGCACTTCGATATGATAACCTTATACAAAATCTATATAGCAAACAAAATTTATTACAAAAGAAAATTACATTAATAACCAAAATTATGGATTATCATATTAACAATACAGAGATACTTTATAACAATTCCTTAGTTCAAAATGAGCGTTTAAGGCGAGTAGAATTAATGTTAAGAGATATTAATACGAAAGAGAATAATTCTATTTACTCTACATATGTATTGAGCCTGTTCACTACATTTATTAATAGCTTTCGTACGATATATATAACATTAAGCGAAATAGAAACTGCCCTAGCATTAAGTAAAGTCTCTATATTACACCAATGTATTATTAATTCTACAGAATTGTTTAACACTTTATCTTATGTACAAAAATTTAATAATTTAGTTTATCCTGTATCAATAAGTAATTTAGTGAAAATAGAAAGAACATTGTCTGTAAAAGCGTACATTAAAGGAAACCAGATCACGTATATAATAGAGGTTCCCCTTATCGATAACAATACTTATGATCTTTATAAAATTTATTCATTACCTGTCTTTGATCAGCTAAAAAATAAAACTTATATTATCATTCCTGAATATCCCTTCCTTATGGTGAAAGGTTCAATGTACTTAGCAGTGGCTTCTCCGTGTCAAGCGATCTCCGATGATAACCAGTACCTATGTACTGACAAAGAAATCGCACCGTACTCATTACCTACATGTATGGAACAGCTGATGGAGTACCAGGCAGATACCTCACTTTGCATCTCTCGAACAGTTCACATAGAGGATATAAAAGCGCAACGCCTTTCTTCGTCTGACTGGATAGTATACTCTCGCCTCAATACTATTATAACAGATATATGTGGAGGCGAAATAAATAAAACGCCAATAAAAGGAACATACATATTAAAAACTGACCCTGGTTGTGAGATTACCTTAGGTACCATACATCTACGTCACTTACAAAGTTCTTTTGGAGAAATACGTTATAAAATAACGCCCCGAATAAAATTACCCAACGTGAAAATGGAGAGTACACATATATTGCCAATAGATATTAAAGGAGTCAACTTGGACGACATAAAACACCTTTCAACAATTGTAAAATTACAGGAGTTAAGTGCAAGTGATAGTGAAAAGGTGCAAATAATAAAAGTCAATAGTGTCAGTGTCGCAACCATCGTCCTATATGTAATTCTCTGTATCTGTGTAATTATAGTTTTATATAACTTTAGAAATAAAATCAAACTAGCATTTAATAATCGCAACCCTCAGAAAATAACCATTTCTGATGGTTCCGAACTTAAGGGGGGAGGAGTTATGTTAGCCTCACACAACCCTACTATAAGTATTAATGCCTAGACAGCATTATCGTATTCACAGGCATATTATG
>DWBA01000422.1:0-13555 GCA_018236825.1 Apodemia zela | reverse complement strand
TATATTTAATAAACACCCAAACCCAGAAATACAAACATCTATGCTCATCACACAAATGTTTGTCCCTACCGGGAATCAACCCCATCGATTCGTACTTAGCTTCACTAAGCACTCGACCGACGCGACGGTCATCAGAAATGTCTCCTACATAATATGCCAGACCAATAATTGTAAGCGAGAAAACAGTCTGTCCGTTGAAGTTACGAAACACTTTGAAAATAAAGTCAAAACATGTGCAAGTACTTAGCACATTGTGATTTCTTAAAATAATGCAAGTATTTTTGAAGTTTTCGGAACAGGTACAATGGACCAAAGCTTATCAGTTTATGGCTTGCACGTGTGCACTGTTGCATTGTTTGTTATTCAGACCTTTTAATGTATCTTTTATTTGCCTACATTATTTCGTCGTTTGTTTTCGATTAATTTTTTATTATAGGAATGACCGCAATGTCTATATATTACTAAAATACGTTAGGCAAAAACTTTGTGTCCTTTTTTACAAAAATTACATGAACTGAGGGGTATGAAATTTGGGACAGTTAAAGTTTATATGGAAAAGAAACGTTGAAAGCTAATACATATTTTTATATAGGGGTTTTCAACAAGAATAAACATTACACAATTTACCATGCATTTGACATGACATTGTATTTACACAAAAAAAATACAATATGTTTTGTTTATGGTGAAAGTCAAAGTCAAGAGATTTTAATATACTAAGGGAGTATTTGATCATGATTATAACTTACGATCGAATTTCGACCAGAGTCCGGTCGCTTATTAATATTCGTAAATGCATATTTAAAGAAATAAGTATAGATTTATATTCTTGTTTTTATTAAAAAAATATATTGCAATATGACAGAACGTCTTACGGTCTTATTAATTAATAAAAAAAAGAGGTTTGATCGTCTGTGTAAGACAACATTCATTCTGACTCGTTCATAATTACCACGTCTATACTAAATTTATCCCAATTCTGTTTGATAGTTTTTAACAAACAAATACTCGACTTATAAAGTTTAATATTTTGACCTAGGATCTATCAATACTTATTTAGTTTCATCACGCCCGGTTAAAACCGGTGAATCGTGATGAATCGATTGGCAAGATAAGTGGTGATGTTAATTATTATCGACTACTCCTAGCGATAATCGGGACTGACAGATTGACGTGCTCATCCAAGGCAAGAGAGTTCCAACACCCACCAGACTCCGAGCTTCTACTGAGATGTTGGATTTTCGAGAAAACATCAAAAACCCGGGACCTTATAATCAGAAGCAAATAGGCTATCCTCTAGACCAGTGTTCTTCAATCTTTTTCATGGCGCGACCCTCTCTTAGTTTGTAAAAAATATTGCGACCGCGAATCAGGTACAATACTTATTTATTAAATATTTGACAATATTAATATTCAAAGGAATCGTTTTAAACACCAGGTGTTCAAACAATGAGTCCAAATATCGGAAACACAAAGAACAGAAAACAATTACAACTAGACCAGATGTTGGAGAATCACAGGCATTACTTGTAACTACTTATCTTTAGAGGATACACTATTGTAATAATTAATTATGCACTTCAATCCAGGTATAAAAATAGTTTTACTGACCGATCTTTTTATAAAGAGCAAATTATAATTATCAAAAAGAAATTCATAACAAATAATAGGATATAAAAAATTAATCAAACTTCAAATATCATTTATACTTATATCTCAAAAACATCTGAATCGATTTTGATGAAATTTAAACTATTCTCTAAGTTGGAATTTACATATTCGATTTAATTCTGACCTGATCACACTATTACCGCTTGTATATATTCTTGCGATGACCGGGACCAAGAGCTTTACGTGCTCATCCAAGTTACGGTGGTGTTGTCACATCACTGTCAGGCTCCGAGCTGCTATTGAGATTTGAATTTTCAAGAAAAATCTCAAAAACCCTCAATAACACTTTTGCCCGATCCGTGGATCAATTTCCGAACCTCATGGTCTGAGCCGAATAGGCTAACCCTTAACCACGCGATGCTTTCTCATTATACGTGTAATAAAATTTTTTTTAAAACTACTATTATGACTACTAGGTGGTAGACCTACGTCTTGACTGGGTTTTGGTACCACCGCCTTACCCCTTCATACCGCAAAAGCGACGGTGCTTGTCACTGTCATGTAGCTGGTGAACTTATGCATTTCGCATTCTATCCCTGCCACGGATGGCAACGTACTATTAGCATCTCTAGTGTCTATTTCCATCGGGAGAACCAATTTTTTTGTAGCCTATGATTTAAAAAAACACTAAGTTACAATATGTTTTTATCGGTGCGCGTAACCACCATTTACACTACTTTTGGAACTAAAGAGTATAACAAGGGGCAAGGGCCGTCCTGCAAGGCAGGTCGTAAAATACGACCGATTGGCTATATGTCACTACCATCGTGACTACTAGGTGGCAGAGTTTAGCAACGTCTCGCCCGGGGATTTGTTACCACCGCCTTACCTATACCTGACGCAATAGCGTCAATGCTTGTCATTGTCGTGTTCCGGTTTGGAGGATAAGGTAGCCGGTAGACTTATGCATGTGTCATTGCAATCCTGCCATACGGATAGCAAAGCATCATTAACATATATGGTGTCTATATGTGAAGGTTATTGCTTTCGGTCAGGAGAAACATCAGCTTGTTTGCTATCCTATGATATTGAAAAATACTAATATAATTTATGCTCTCCATCGTCGGCGCTTGGTAAAACTCCGTCATAATGATTATTATAATTTAAACACTTATACTGTTTTACAATTCACAATTTTGAATTGTCAAACAGTACAAGTGTTTAAATTTAAAATAATCTGTAAGTTACAAAATGTTTTTATCGATGCGCATAAAGACCATTTGCATTACGTTTGGAGCTAAAGGGCATAACAAAGGGCAATTATTTATATTGGAAACGATCCCCTAAGTGGCGTGCAACGCATGAACGTGAAATGTTTAATTGACTTATTGAAGAATGAGTTTTTAAAATTTTTACCCATCGCTTCGTGATCGACGCGTAGCGCTTCATTGCTCACCTGGAGATATACGGACAAACAACAGATAAAACGCTTAATTCTATTCAAAGAGTACATAAACCCACACAATAATGTGTGAATGTGTGAATGGTAGAAAATGTCTTTACGCGTTAAGTTCGCCTGATTTTGACCAATAAAGAGTTTAAATAAATAAATCAAAAAGAGTAGGTATATGTGGGAATTCAATTTTTTATATTATAAGATAGCACAAAATCCGATAACATTTGTGGTCATCGCTTTTTATTTATATATAAATTATTATCTCGACCGACCAGCCCAAGATTACTTTAGGTACGGAAAAAGCTTATTATTTAAATTTTGTAGGATGTACAGCCCAAAAGGCTTGACGGATTTTTACATATTTGGTGTCAATGGTGTAAATTGTAAGAGTAACCTATACTATATTGCCAACCATTGATGCAACGCGAAAAAGGGTAATGATTTCTCTAACTCTGTGACTTCTTGACTTATTCATTAAATAAATATCATCGATCCTCCAGCTTTAAATGCACTTAATTTAGGTTAAGAACGTTTATTTTTCATAAGAATTACATTCACTTTAAGAAATTTTAACATATTTAAAAAAAAACACATATTTCTTTTACGGACAAAACGTAGGTACAGAATTATTACAAAATTATTAAACATTAAAATGTTAGTTAATAGTGGGTAAGTCTTAACTTGTTTGTAATAGCATGAATCACGTTAGCAACAACTCACAAAAGGTCGTTCGGCTGCAGTTTAGGTACATAGATGAAGAATTTATTCAAATTACTCTAAAAAAACAATGATGTATACAGAAAACTTTTATTTTTAAACAAGTTTTATTTGAAAAACATCCGTTTACTGGCTTGAGGTAAGCTGCGAGGGCCAGATTTGTGAGGGGCTGTCGGCAGGTGCCGGCGCCCTCCGTAACGCAACCAATACTCCTCCTTGATTTACTCACTATACGCGTAAGCTATAATCAAATCTAAATATAATTCTGATGCAATTTTATAGGTAACTAGTTCACAAATATTTTAAATAAATCTCCGAAATATTCATTTAATACCTGTATATAAAATACTGCTTGAAACTTAAAGTCACTTATTGTTGCCAGATTTTACAAAATCGAAATAGTCTACGAAGGCAGCGAATGATGGAACGCAATAAAACTAATGGTTTTATTGCGTTGTGGACCAGAAAATTAGTCAAACTACAGAATTAGCATAGATTATTACGTGAAACTGAAACCTTTTGTGATTTTGTCCAAAATTAATATCACAAATAAAGTTTTTGCTGGCGAACTAAACAAAATCTAATACACAAAGCCTTTTTTTATATAAACCACTACCCACTACACTACTATAATCTGGACTGCTATGTGGTAAAGTTCAGGAACGTCTGAGTTAAGTAGTACGTATTGCTGCGGCAATAGGTAAGGTACGTGTTTAGTACGATTGAATACTATGATAAAGTTTGTTAATTAAATGTGTAAATCACATGTTTTATTCATCTACGGTTTATTGTTTTAACTTTTCTATCAGGTCTGTTTAATTATTTATTTTACCTGTATAAATACCTATATAAATAAAGAGCAATTGCCATTAATTGATTATGCATCAATTTAAAAACAGATGTACCTATTTGACTAATTATTTTTTAATGTATTTGTAATGTCAGAAGAAGATTAGTTTGAAGGTTGGCTTGTCAGGGAAGTTTAGAAAAATCGTACAAAAAGTGAAAATTTTGAATTTAAACATTAGTACCGTAAAGGGGAGATTTAGTCTAATTTTGTTCATTGGTGAAAAGTTTAAACGGACAGCTGGCTTTATTATTTTTTTTTTATAAAACCCTTATGTCTCCGCACAAATTAAATAAACTTATGTTTCAAAAAGTCTATATCGCGTAGAGAGTTAGCCCCTACGAAGCGACCGCTACGAATTTTCGTAAGGCTACGGCTCAATACACACCAAAGCTGGCAGCGACCGGCAGCGGCTGGAAATGGTCAGTTTTTATATCATAAAATAGTAAACAAGCAGATTGCTCTCCTGATAGAAAGATATGACCATTGCCTATAGACTTCGAAGATATTAATGGTGCGTTGTCATTCGTGTGGCTGGATGGTGATGCCGCACGCATAACTTTACTGGCTTCCCTCTATAGTAGTTCTTTCTTACCAAAACATAATCATGACAATAAATGACTCAATCATTTTGAATTTGTGCAAAGTCTGAAGTTCTTACAATTAATAAAAGTAAAGAAACAAACAAGCAGATGGCTCTCCTGATGGAAAGAGACAGTCATCGCCTATAGACACCAATAATGAATTGAGTCTAAGTTTAGCCTTAATCTTAGTTTAACACATCAACTTTTTTTACGTCATTGGAAACCTAGCAAACCTAGCTTCGCGCCATCTGTTCTTCTCGTGGAAAGACATAACTACTCCTATAAACGTTGCCATCCGTATTTTTTTTTACCTTACGCCCCAAACAAATACGACTTTGGAAAGCACTGAAGCTTTTGTGTCAGGGATAGGAAGGTAAGATATCCAGTAAACTTATACATGTTACATTACCATTAGGCGACATGGATAACAATGCACTTTTAACGATTTGGTGTCTGTAGGCCATGATTATGGCTTTCCATCAAGAAAACCTATGATTTATAAAAAAAATCACTAGTCTTATTAATGGAAAAATGTGTTTCTTATAATAAAATTAAATAAATATGCAATCAAAGGAAAACTTTTTAGCTTAATGTGTCAAACTTCCACACTTTGTCTCGTGCGCTCTTTGCCTTAATGGATTAGCTTGTAAAGTCGATTTCAACATTGATTAAATAAATGGAGTTAGAACATTTTATCACAGAACATTAGACTACTAACTTGCAAATCTCTTTTTATGCACAAATCAAATTTTCTTTGGAAAATAACATTTTTATTATATGCTAGTCTTTTCGACTACCATACCCGACAAGCGTTGTTCTACCAGGATGTTTCCATATTTTCTTACCTTTTAAACCTTTCCTGGACTTCCACGAACATTTAAAAATAAAAATTAGCCAAATCGGTCCAGCCTTTCTAGAGTTTTAGAGAGACAAACGAACAGCAATTGATTTTTATATATAAGAAAAGAAAAGAAGATATACGAGCAGCTCCGAGTAATTAGTATAGTTATTTTGCGAAACATCTAGCAACTATAAGGAAATTAATAAATAATTTATAATGTGTTGATCTAGCAGTTTCCGTAAGAAAAACAGATCATCTATCTTCCAGCTTATAAGAGGTAAGTAATGGCGACAATCACTAAGATTAGTGGTAGTAGATGGTAAATATTTGTGACGTGTTATTTGTTTATGAATTAAGTTATTTAATTGTATATACTTAAAATTTATTTTTAGGTTCAGTAATAATATGGTATCATAATTTACAATGTTCTATACCGAGGTTCGTTCCCACAGGAGTCACTCTTAAGATGGCCTCTAAGCACAAACCTAAACGTACATTCTCGCACTTTGCATGATCATAAAATCAGTGTTACTGCTGTTGTGACACCAATAATATGGGCGTGCAACGTGCTAGAGTAAAGTAGCCTGAGCGCCTAACAGTTTTCAAGCATTCCGACGAAAATAATTAATATCTAGTATGTAGAATGCCCACTGATATTACGTATTGTACATGAGCATTAGCAACCTATCAACTAAGGCAAACGAAAAAGCTAAGAATTTTATTTCATAAATAACGCAAACCTAAAATCAGGTAGGAAATAAGAAATAGTTATAAGAAACCAAAGTAACGTTGCTTTAAGCTTTTAGAAATGTGATGTTTACAAATATTCATATTTTTGATTCCCAAAATTAAATAGCTTTAGTTAATTACCCTGCAATCCGATTAAATACATTTAAAAAGACAATCAAGTTCTATTTACGATGGTAATGATAAAATAATGGGGCTGATAGTCGGCACGATAGAAAAGTAATTTATGTTAAAGTTGAGTAGGTTTATTATAATGGTACATGGAGCCCGTGCTTAACCGTACCAAGCGCCGTTTATCGCGAAAAATTCTACCCTATGACCAAACTTACCGTCTTGCTTACCGTCATTACCTACTAGTATAGCTACGGCATAATATAAACAAATTACCTGTTATTTTCTTTCATAATAACCCTAGTTACGAACTATAAAGAATATAGTTTGATATATCAAGGGCAGGATATCTGCAACACGAACCAGAAGCACGATCTTATATAGACAAACTTCTGTGTTTTAATATTTGTCAATGTTCTAAAATTCCTTAAAATAACGAATTATAACCTACACTAAGCCAAGTTAGCGACATTATTGAGCTAAAAAGTAAAAGTTCATGAAAATTCATGTATATTTTGTTACAGCAATCTGGTTAGGCGCTCCAAGTTTAAATGGGTAAAAGCACGCCAGCCCGCGAAGAGGGCTTCCAAACCAATTAAGGACTCCACGAAGCCATGGGAGAGGACACAGCTGACGGATTACGAGTTCGATGGTACTTAGTGCGATTCATGAGCATGGGACTATTGACTCGGATCACGCAACCCGCGGTAACCAAACGAAAACTCACCTAAATAACATACAAGTTTAGGTTATTATTACGAATTTTAAATGTCGTTTTGTTTAAGGTTAATAGAGTCGTAGTATATACTACACAAGTAATAGGTTAAAAGTTTATTAAGATGAGCATTCAAATTATGTAATTTTTAATTCAACATAAAACGAAAATCGCTAGTTTAAACCATTGAAATTATGCGTCTTATCTAGAGAATTGACCACAACCGAAATTTTAACAGTGGTCGTTGGTTCAAATCCAGCCAGCGTCAACATTAATCTTTGTTTAAAATATGTCTACGTTTTCTGTTGGTCTGAAATCCTTTTGAGCAAAATATAAACCGCTTAACGCCGATATCTCGTAAAAGGCGACTGACGGACAAATGTGTGTGTAATAAATAATTTGTACCCCTTTTTGAGACAATTACGCAAACGGTGGAGTATGAAATATGGCACAGTTAAAGTTTACAGTGCAGAGGACTGCAACAATCTAATATTTTTAATAATATGCACTAGAAATACATTAAATTTATAAAAAAAAACTTTACACACACCACATTCATTACATTCTACTGTCCCGTTGGTCGAGTGGTTAGCGAACCTGACTGCGCATCAATGGCGCTCGGGTTCGATTCCCGGCAAGGACAGACATTTGTGTGATGAGCATAGATGTTTGTATTTCTGGGTGTTTATTAAATATATAAAAGTATTTATATATGTAATTAACTATGTATTAGTATCGTTAACTAACACCCATAACACAAGCAAATAATTTGCTTACTTTGGGGTTAGATCAGTTCATGTAATTTGTCCCGGAATATTTATTTATTTATTTAATCATAGTAAACGTTTATTGACGTACGGTTTACTCCAACAATCCTTCAAAAACTAGTGTGATGTTATTTACCTATTTTAATTAGTAAGTAGGTATTATTTAATAGCATTATTTTTATTTCAGCTCGGGACAGTAATATGAATTGACGTTATACCTTACGGTAGCAATTGGTAAAACTGTAGTTACATACCGAATGTCGCCGTCTATCTCACCATCACATAGTGATAAAGAGAATAGTAATACGGTTAAATCTTACTCAATTTTAAAATTAGATGGTCTGTTTTCTCAAAACAACGTGTTAGAATTCCAAAAAATCAACAAAACTTGTTTCATATAAAATTTAAAAACACTGTATAGAAAACTTTACGAACTTTTTTTATGCACTAATGTTTATAATTAAGCCAACGGTTTTACGTCCGTGACACATTCCAGGCCTAACCACAGAATATATATAATAGTACTTTGTACTTTGTTTTGTAGAAAACCAGCGCCAGGCTCACGTTTGAGCCTTTTTAGACACATGGTATAAACACTAAACACACAGCCTATGTTCTTAGATTTGATTTGCTTAGTTCTATTGTGTTGTGTGTGTTTTTTTATTATTAATTATTTTTGCATGTTATTTGTTTTCGTTTTATTTTAAGTTACGCTTATAACATATTGCAATATTTGAGTCTCACAGCACTGCTGAATAAATGTTTTTTTTTTCTTTCCAAAAGTAAGAAACTACAAAAAATAAAAAATCCGTATTGTACCTAACTAAACTTAATAAAGACAAAGTAATACTTACGCATAAGTGTTGTAACGGTAGTCTTCTTCCACTTGGGACTGCCTATACTGGCAGTTCGGGTCAGCACCATAATCCGGCGGAATTATAGACCAACCATTATCATAATTATAATAATCTCCATAGCCCATCTCGTCACCCATCATTTTCATTATCATCAAATCACAAATCACTATCAGCAATGTCTTTTAATCATAAAAACAACTTATCATTTATAAACCGCTTTTAACCGTCGATAAGACGGTATAATCCCTAATTATTTAGACTATAAATTTGCAGGAGACCATTGGATTGATTGCGAGCGATCATATCGACTGATCGATGCCTCAACCAGTCGTTATCAATAAAATTGTCTTGTTATCATATCTAACAGCTTTCCCCCGCGATATGGGACTTTTATATATGCGACAACTCGCTCTAACGCCAATATTATAGTAGATAAGTTTATCGGTGCCAGATGCGATTAAATATTGCTAGTGTCAATTTCATAACTAAGGCAAGAAACGACAGGTTGATTAAGTATACTAACAATTTATCTCCAGGATTTCTAAAAAATCCTACTAAAAATATATAATTTTTTTTAGGCAAGAGTACCTACAATTAAGTTTTTTTTATATCATTAGATAGCAAACAAGCAGATGAGTCTCCTGATAGAAAGAGATAACCATCGCCTATGGACAACAAAAATGTTAATGGTGCGTTGCTATTCTTGTGGCGAGGTCTTAAAGCCTCATGCATAAGTTTACCGGATACCTTACTCTCGAAACCAGAATACGATAGTGACAAGCACTGACGCTTTTGCAGCTGGAATAGGTAAGGCGGTGGTACCAGACCCGGGCAAGACAATGCAGAACTCTACCACCTAATAGCCACGATGGTAGTGAAATTGTGTTTTTTTTTTCATGCACTAACCATATCTAATTAGCCAGTAGTACGTCAAGGGTACGCATGGAACCATAGATCTAGTACCTATACTCTTACTAGATCTATGATGAGTACACATATGTTGCAGGACTAAATAGGGTAGGTACGTGTGTTCATGCCGTTACTAGTTTAGTCTATAAATGGTAAAAGGATTCATCGTGGTTATTCATACATCTTTACAATATATCCTATTCGTAGTTACAGAGTAGGTTCATAATTTGACTATCCATCTGTGCGATAGATATATTTGCTTCTTTGGTGTACAGTTAACACTAAACGTATTTGAATATAATCGTGGGCAAGTAGGCAAGGACAGCTGGAAGACTATAGGTCACTCTCTCACTAGGTCACTCTTTTCCATAGATTTCTAAGTAGTATTGGAAATACTCCTGCTGGCAATGGCTCTATAGTGTTTGTGCGACGCAAAAAATGTCTGGAAATCTCACCATAATGTGTTGCCATACAAGATGTCACCATTTCAATATATCTATTGAAATGGTGACATCTTGTAAAGTCTGTCTGTCCAATGTGACCACTTACATAAAAATCACACCAAATCATACCTCGAAATACTCTCCACGATGGTTGTTGAGATATACCTAGAGAAAATCAACATCTTTTCGTGACACCAAACAATCAAGAGGATAGGGCTGGCACTGCTCAAAGGTACCCCATGTGAGGAGCTGAATCTCGCCAAATCTCATGTGGGAGAAGTTGGAAAATACCACATATTTTTTTGTATAAAACACAAATCAATAGTATCAAATCTGTGTTAAATAAATCAAGAAAGAAAAATCCGAGTTAAATAAACCAAGAAAGAAAGATAAATTTGTGTTAAATAGAACAAGATTTATAATATGTGTATGCAAAATTTCGTAAGAATTGGTTTAGTCCAAGTAGTTGAAAAGTTTCAGTAGAAAAGATTTCAACAAAATATATTAATTAATAAATTTAACGCAGTGGAACTGCAACAACCGACTTTAAATCTCCTGTTTCTCGGGAACCATAGACCAGATATTCACCAAATTTATATGGGACCAAACGGAAAGTATACTCTCTCAAACAAAAACGGAATTTTCGAAATCGGCTTATAACCGAGTTCTGAGGTAACCAAACAAAAAAATACAGCCAAATTCAAAATCTCTACTTATTGGGAAGTCGGTAAAAAAAAAAAATACACCGGATCGCGTTAAATAAACAATATAGAAATGCTTTGTGTATAAAAAACATTAATATAAAAATATTGATAATTATTGTGAATTTTTCATTACAATTTTGACAATTCTAATCATTTTTGCTTTTCGACGCTTCTTCCAAAAATATCCATTGTTACCTCTGGTGGGACTCGAACCCACAATCCTCGGCTTAGGAGGCCGATGCCTTATCCATTGGGCCACAGAGGCGCACGGCGTTGCGACGCAAGAGCCGAACCACGTTCAGAGCGGCGCCGCTGTTGCGTCATCGCAGCACGTCACACCCGACCGACTTACTCCACATTGCCAATTAACACAAAACTGATAAATTATTGTTTTACCAGCCACACGGTGTCTTAGTTTGACCGCATCGTTGGCCGAACGGTTAGCGGGTCCAACCACACAATCAGTGGACTCGGGTTCAATTCACGATAGGGACAAGCGTCTGTGTAATGAGGAATGACTGATGAGCATAAATGTTTTCATTTTGGGTTTGGGTGTTTATTTAAACAAATCAAAAGCTTCAAAGAAGACAGAGAAGTATCTGCCATTGCATCATCACTATGTGTATATGTTCTCCAAACAGTTTGGGTTGACTAGTAGAGATTGCCATGTAGCATTTAGTCCACCTATGTACTCAATTGTGCATAAATAATTAAATAAATAACTAGGTACTTATTTATACGGTAACAAAAACCATGTCCAACCCGGAAGAGGCACATACTCGTTGGTAGGTTAATGACATTATCAAAAAAAATTTTTATTATGAACTTCTATTTTATTAAAATACTAGCTAACCCGACAGACGTTGTCCTGTCTTAATTATGAATATTGAATTCAAATTGGTATAACGGCATTGAACTTCTTATGGTGGTTAAGTATTTTAAATTTTCTAATTTTCCGCGCAATTTTCTTAATATTTGCTTTTATAACAACCTTCTCCTGACAATTACAAACACAACAAAGAAAGAATTAGCGAAATCAGTTCAGCCATTCACGCGTGATGTCGTGACCACGGAAAATAGAGATCGATTTTTATATAGATACCAGCAGACCCTGCGAACTTCGTTCCGCCTTAG
Source organism: Apodemia zela (assembly GCA_018236825.1). NCBI lineage: Eukaryota > Metazoa > Arthropoda > Insecta > Lepidoptera > Riodinidae > Apodemia > Apodemia zela. The sequence continues at coordinate 1,112 of DWBA01000422.1, read as the reverse complement.
AGATAATAACAGAAACGCGGTCGAACAGGAAAAAAACAAGCAAATGGCTCTCCTGATGGAAAGAGACAACCATCGCATATAGACACCAAAGATGATAATGTTGTTTTGCTATATTTGTGGGGGGGATCTTAATGCTACTTGCATAAGTTTACCAGCTACAGACAGCTAGACAATGCTGAACTCTACCACATAACAGCCACGATGGTAGTGACTCGCATAGCCTATCATTCGCCTCTTACGAAATGCTTGGCAGAATTTCAGATGGTCTATTCTTCTATGTATAAACTGAAGAATGTATTAATAAATATCACCTCATAGGTAAAAAGGTATATGAATTCTATTTCAGTCTTCGTTTTGGGTGTTTTTCAGTTGGTTGAAAAAGGTGAAATAATTTTTTAAATCACTCCAGTCGTTTTTGAATTAAATTGTAACAAACAAACAAAAAATCAAATATTTCCTCTTTATAATATTAGTATAAATATTAGTAGTATTTATATGTATACTTATATTAGTATTTATATGTAGGTATACAGCCTTATTTAGTTGGAGTAAAATATGTAAGCAGTTGGCTATTAAAATCATAACAAATATAGGTAATATGGTGTGTGATTTGTGCAAGTATCTAATATAAAATTATGTAAACGCAGTTAAACTGCAGCAACCGAATTCCAAACTCCTGAATCTCTGGAACTCTGAGACAAATACATATTAATATTTATATGGAACGAAATGGGTATTACGCCCTCCCAAACATAAGAATTATCCTACTTCCACGCGACTTTAAGTACATACTCTGGGAACATAATAAAAAAAAAACCGAAATTGGGAATCTTTAACTTTTTTAAGTCGGTAAATAAGTTTAAACACAGAGTAGAACCAAGGGCCGACTCACGACTCACTCGTCACGCCAGAATAAGAAGTATAGGTTAACCGCACTTCATGTATATTATTCTCTTGCTGTTGCCTGTGACTTTGTCCGAGTAGTATTAATTTTTTTTTAATACAAGCTGGTGCCCGCAACTTCGTCTGTTTTTAGAAATAAATAAATAATAGTTTAAAAAAACTAAAAAAACACGCTTTTATTACTTGTACAAACTAAAAACTAGAAAATA
>DWBA01000421.1:0-13558 GCA_018236825.1 Apodemia zela | reverse complement strand
GTTTTAAAGATTTAAGCGTACAAAGGGAGTTAGGGACAGAAAAAGCGACTTTGTTTTATACTATGTAATGATTTTACTTATAAAATTATAATTAAAAATCCGGAATATAAGAAGTGTTAACAAAATAGTAGAAAATTCCAAAGTTAACATTATAGAGTTCACGAAGGATTTTACTACATTTTCTCGCTTATTGGCTACCAATCACGATTTCAGTTTACACTTTCAGAGTTTTTTAGGGCATACTAGCCGTTTCCGGCAGTAATAATATATGACCTGCCTAGGTTCCAATTTTGCGCCCAAATTGGGATGAAATATGATTCAAAAATAATGTTACTTTACTCTGGTGAGAGAATTTTCAGTCTTTTCAGTCATTCTAGAGATTACTTCCTACAAACAAACTCACAAACTAACAAACTTTACCCCTGTTAATTATTAGTATAGATGCTAACTTGATCGACAAAAACTAACATATGTATACATTACCCTAAATTTTTCTTTCCCAGCGGTACAATAACCAGTTAAAATTTTGATGAATTTTTGTCTAAAAAGACTTTTTGTTTCTACTAACTTTTAAATGCCTTTAGACATATACTTAGACCTTACTAAGAACTTAGACACGTACACGCTATTAAATTAAAAAATAATAAATTAATTTTTATTATACGAAAGTTGCCTTATTCGGCATTCACTTGATGAATTTTAACGGAAGTTTTAATGATAATATAAACTTTATTACTCTGTGGACAAAAGTATAGATATACTTTAGCGTACATTCGTATGTACAGTCGTAACCAAATTACCCGCTTTCGAGCAAACACCCGGTGTTTTATGATAATCTCTACAATTGTTATTCTACACCCGGATTGTCCACATTTGACCGGCATCTGTAGACATTGTGCATTTTAAATTCAAATTAATGTTCTCGTAAAGCTATCAACTGTTAGCGGTGAAAAAGTTTACTGAATGACGTCGATGAATCGTGATTTGAGTTAAGCGACGGCCATTTTGTGAAGAATCGGCTTATGTAATTACATATATTATAGGGGTCGCTTGACTCTCTTTTTTCATGTTATAAGATAGCAAACAAGTAGACGGATTTCCTAATGGAAAGTGACGACCATCGCCTATAGACACCAAAAATGTTAAATTAATAATCTGTACACTTGTATTCTACGTTTCTTTCACGCATTCTCACTGTTTTTGATTTGCTGGAAGAAATCTTTTGCAGCGATAAGCTCGCCTTTTGTGGAATTATCATGTATTAAAATGTAATTTGACCTTTATGTGTACAATAAAGTATTAAATAAATAAATAATAAATAGTGCATTGTCATCCGTTGCACTGGACAAAATACCTACACGTAATTTTCCGGCTACCTTACTTTTCAAATCGGAATACTATATTAACTATTAATAAAAAAAAATCACTACTTAGTTCACTTCTTATCATCGTTTTAGTCATATCAGTTGTTTTACTTTAACTAATTTTGTTACAGCATCATAATGCAAAAAGCAGGGATTATAATGAAACTTTTGTTAATTATTTGAATAAAACCTTAAAATAATCAACAAAAGTTTTATTATAACTGTAAATATTTATATTAATTAATTAAAAACAGTCACCTACTATTTTTAAATACAAGGAGAGAATAACTGTTGTTAAATATTTAGGGAAAATATTCCTGATAAGGCTAGAATAAACGAAACCGATAGGTTGAGCAATAACTGATATAAAACTATGAATGAGTTTTTATTTAAATAATCATAAGGATACAGTTTTATAAAGTTCCGATGACGGAAAATATTAAATTTACCTTTTATGTATCTTAATTAAATAAAACGTATCTTAATGTACATTATTTTTCTATGAAGATTCTAAGAAACACAAAGGTTTTCATTTCGTAGAATCCTCGGTTTTAAAAAAACATTGCTTCTGTAGAATAAAACCCATTTCTATGATAACATAGTTAAAATTCCGATATTTGAGATTTCAGACCTTATCCTTTTTGTAAATGAGTGGTTTATAGGGGACAATTACCTCTTATCGTAAGAAAAAGCAATCTCCTTGTGTGCTAGCTTAAACTATTAAAATAAATGATGCATTAAAATGACATATAAATAATAGCTACATTAAATACTTATTACCTAGAAACGTAAGGCCGTATAGAACATGAAGCGACATTTCCCACGTCCACAAGGAAAGGAAGCGAGTAGACAAGGGAATTATTATTCAAATCACAACTGCACCGGCCATACGGCGCTAAGCCTAAATTGTTGTGTATTCCACAAACACAATAAAACTTCTGGTTAGAAATATTTTTAATTTCTTCATGTTAGTTGAATATTAAAAATGTTTGCTAAATGAATAACAAAATGGTGGTCATCAAATGTAAGGACTTAGTAAAATCATGAAACTGATCCAGCTCTTCACTTTTTAATCGATTTTCGAAACATAGCAAGAATTTAATCGAAGCGAATATTTTTTTCTTTTCTTTGATACAGTATCAAAAACCCTTTCCAATCCAAACGGCATAAAGGTAGTTCGATGACATAATCAAAAAAAATAATGAAATGATTCTGTTTATAAAGATAAAAATATTGTGGTATTTTGAAATACTTGTATTTACCCTTCAATTTCGCTAAAATTTACCAAATATTTTAAAATGAACAACACTGTCGGCTCAGCATTCGCTGCTTGTGTAGTCACGTCTTTGTTTGTGTCAGTCGACAGTTTTTTGTCCAGCATTTTGTTATATTATTATTTTTGTTATATGATATTAGACATCATTAGGTATAGATTCATTCAAAGATTACACTGTAGTAGCATATGTATGATTGTATTTAATACAATCATACATATGCTACTACAGTGTAATCTTAGCCTAGCCTAATTTAGGCTACCAAACAATGCCTTTGCGGATCGGACAGGGTTTTTTACACACTGTATATGTTGCCACAGATGTGTAGACGGTGTGTTAAGTGGATAAAATTTCATTTTTTTTTAAATAAGGGTAGTCGGTCATTGTAGATGTAATTTAGCGAATGTAGATTTCGAATATGTTGTATTAAATGAATCAATAATTGTAATTTTTCTTGAACCGAAATAACTATAGAAATGCCACTTAAGTAGTCCTTATATTGGTACAATCTAGTCGCCGGACTAATACTTTTTTTTAAAACTTTTACTAATAAAGTTTAAAGATTTTTTATTTATAAATATTTAAAAAAATATATTGTTAATTAAAACTTAAAATGTATAAAAACAACAAAGAAAAATTTCGACACGCTAGGACTCAAACCTGTATAATTTATCACAAACGAAAATATTGAATTGGTTGTAGATAAAGTAGAAAAAATGTAAAATCGTTTGTATGTGAGTAATAAATTGTATAATTTATTACGTTTGAAATAGAAAATGCAGAATTGATTGTATTTAAAGTAGACTCAAAGGAGAGCAGTCGTAAATTTTCCTGCTGCCTTGAAGAACGTCTTGACATGGATTTCTAAAGACACAAACGGAATACAAAGTGTAGTTACGACATTAACCACTGATAGATTTCACTACACATATTGGGTCATGGGTGGACAAATAATCGAAAACAATCCGCAATAAGAATCAATGAGGATACTCAATGGAATAAAGTAGATGGACAAGAATACTTTTAAAATGCTTGAAATAGTTTTATTTTCGAATCTGTTAATGTTATCGTAGTGTGTTATATCGCTCAGCAAGCTATCTTCCTACATTTAGGTAGTTATTGAATGCCACTATGAAGCATTAGCCGTTTCTAATGCGTATTAAAACGTAAGAATAAGACAATACCACAACAATAGTTGAAACAATTGACGCCTGACATTTGGCTCGAATCCAAATTTACAAATTAACAAATGGCTACAATAAACAATAACGTAGCAAAACCAAAAACCAACATTGTTTTAATGATTCACGTAGTACAATACACGTGTCGAACACTTTGTTCTTTGTATTTCATTATTAAAAGCTCTTTACACGTTCAAATTATCAAATCACATCAATCAGAGAGATTTTCAAAATATTTGTTCACTTAAAAATCGCTCTCCAATACGAAAAAATATTTTTACTATTAAGAAGTACCTAAAGTTTTTAAAAATTATGCTCCAAAATATTTTTATTATTTTATTAATTCGTTCATTTTGTAACTTAATTTATATCAATTAACGAAGTTTTCTTTTAAAATTAGAACTTCATTGAATTGTTATTTTTATACATAGTATAAAACAAAGTCGCTTCTGCTGTATGCTCGCTTAGATCCTTTAAACTACGCGACGGATTTTAATGCGGTTTTCATCAACAGACCGAGTTAGTTATTAAAGAGGAATGTTTATATGTATAATACATGCATATTATAATCCGTGTGAAGCCGGGGCGGGTTGCTACTGTAGATAATAAATTTAAAGCGCACAATAGTCCACCAACGACCACCATACTTTCTACCACGTCAGTAGAAGACACAATTTATCAAATCATCTTCAGGAGAATCGAATAGTTCTTCAATATATTAGTTTTGAAGCAATAATTTATGACTACTATTTTTAACAAGCATTGTAGAAGTGATATATAAGATTTGGCGGACAGTTGCAAATTAATTACATTAATTTTGTCTTTGAATTATCAATTCCACAAAGTAGCACCTGAATCTATAAAAAAAGTTGACTGATGCTAAACTGATAGTCAATTCTTTTTTAATTTTAGTCCATCTTTTCTACTGAAGACGATTCTGCTAACTGATAGTCTAAATATCATCATCATCATCGGTAGAAAACTGATAGTCTAAATATCATCTATACGATGCACACTGTCAACATATATACCCGATTTGAGTACTATCGTCATCAAGTGATTTAAGTCACTAATTCAAGGCCGGAGGTATTGTTTCATCCTTAATCAGTCTGTTGATGCTTGATACTATCATGAGGAATGCATTAATATTGATTGTTATGTAAAGCTTTATTGGTACCTGTTACCGGAGAATTAAGATTGATTTGAATTTTATTTACTTCATACCTTTAACAAGGAGCTGATTAAATCAGTGTCGTCATTAGCTGTTATTTTTATTTGTGATATAACAATGTTTGTTCTACTGAGAATTCTCATTATCGATAAATTAAAATAAATTGGGATAATCCTCTTCTATAAATAAATAAACATTGACACCTCTTTTTTGACTTAGTAGACATAATAAATCGAATGTCAATTATGTCAATAAACGATCGGATGACGTGACGGGTGGTGAACCCCATCGCCACATTTTATTGACCCGATAAGGATTTTTCCTCGTTTTGATGATAATCCAGACCAACCGACTCGGATGAGCACCCTCATGATCGCAGCACACTAGACTAGCCTATGTTGGTCTAGTGACTTCCAGGATCTCTAATATGTAGATCTACAATAATTAACTTGAAATACATAGTGTAAAATATCAAATATGTTAAGTCATCCATTACTTTAGTGAGCTTGATATGATCTCTATTCCAATAAGAAGATCGGTACTTGGAATAATATAAAATAATATTTCGACAACTAGGACCGAAAAAGTTTTTTTTTTTTTTCATAAATTATGAACAACCATCGCTTCTTCGGATATCGTAGACATTCCCAGACGCTTCCGATCTTTTCTATTAAAGGTGTCTAAAACTTACAAAGTATAATAAAATTGTTCAAATTAGATAAATTGGTATATGTTTTTGTTTCACTAACTGGCTTATAATTTCTTTTCAGTAATGAACAAAGGCCAAGTTTTGACACACTACTACAGGATAATGAACAAATTAGGGGGTTACACTTGGATGCAAACGTGTGCTACAGTGGTATGTTCGTCTAAAAACGCCGAGGAACAAAATATAATTTGCGTCAACTACGTAATAAGGTATAAATTTAATAAAAATGTAACTTTGTTTTAATATTTAAGCCTTGAAATATTTTGTAAATTATGCATTTATTCCAATTTCTTGTCCATTGTTTTCGATTCTATAATAGGTATTTAGGGAGAGTGATTTCTTCCTCCATTCTACTAGATCAAAAGTTATTTATACCTTTCCATACCTTTTTTATTTTATTTCATAGTTGCATTTCAATTCGTATAACGGGTTGAAGCACCACATGTAGTTTACCGACTACCTTACCCCCAATCCGAAACAAGAGAGTGACAAACACTGATTCTGTTACGGCAGGAATAGATAAGGCGATGGTATCACACCCAGGCTAGACATGACAGATATTTTCTAACACTTAGTTAACGATAGTAGTGAAGTTAAAAAAAATATATATATATTTTAAATAAACTTGTTTTCCTGTAGATAAAGTTCCTAGCTGTCAATCATTTAACTATTTTAAATCTGTTCTAAGATAGTACGAGGTTCACCGGTTCAGCTAATTAAGAAATAAATATCAATTGTTGAAAATGAATATTTACATTTCAGGAGAAATTTCTTGTAAATTAATAAATTTGTTATAACAAAATTATTTGAAAATGATAAGCATTTATCAACATGCGTTAGTTTATAGGCGAACTTTCTATGGACACTCATTGTTATGCTTTTGTAACATAAAGTCGACATCCATTTCTTGATAATCATAAATGTACTAGTCATCTTATTAAATTGTTGAATCTTTTGACAGTGGTCGTGAATATCCAAACACGGTTATGGACTGCTGCCAACTAGAAGAAAGCGTACAAGGTGTGAAAAGAGAGGAAACTACTCAAGACCCTGAAAATGGTCCGCCCGATGCTGATACATCCGGTTCAGCTCAACCACCGACAAGACACAACGCTGAAAGAACTGAACCTCCAGCTAATACGGATTCAGCGTCTAGTGCCCCTCCTACATCAGATGTCACACATTTGACTAGACTAAGTGACACTCAACCAGTACCACTCCATACAACTCCGGAAAGAACATCTCCAATGCCGGCTAGAAGACTAAAGAAAAGAAAACAAACAACAGACTGCGAAGATGACGGAGAAAGAGAGGAAGATAGAAGAAAGAATTCTTCTAACCCAGGTGCCACAATACCCTCAAATGATAGAGATATTAATAAAACTAATTTATCAATCCCTGAATCCACTGATGCGACCTCTGTAAGAGACTTAGAAAATGCAATGTCAAAACACTTACCTTCAGTTACTTTAGATGGTAAAGAAATGAACCACCGACCGACTGATTTTTCAACAGATGCTTTATTAAAGCAGCAACAACAGAAATCAACAATACAATGGATAGGAACTCAAAGTCATCATTTGAACCATTTAAACAGACAAATTCCTGGAAACCATAGTTCGACACCTGCCTCGGCACTATTAAGACAATTGTATGCTAATAGAGAAAGTGTAATTCGAACTAATATCTTAGGTGATGGTAGAACTCCAGGATACTACTCAGGAGATGGTCAAACAGGGCCTTTACCTACACCTCCTGGTAGCGAAGGGTCCGGTTATAGTGAACATTTAGGACACAAACCAACAGATATAAGCTCTTTAGCGTATGGAGGCTACGCTGACTACCATTCAGCAATGACACCTCCTGGTTCAGTATCGCCAAGGGATAAACAACAATATGCTTTATCATACGATAACAGCGCTTATTCCGAAGCATTAAGACATTCATATTTAGGAGAGGCTCCTTTGCCATTGAAACCTCAGGCTTACTCCGCTGTTCCCGGGCCATTAGATTACGCACCTTCATTAGACCAGTCACAGTTTTTTCATCCGCCATCATCTTTCCATCTCTATCATCCTCAAGCACATGCAGCTCATACATCTCACACGCACCAGTCCGATAAGTCAGCTCCGCCAAATACTAATTGGTATACAGCTAGTTCATAGCCGTATTGATTAAGTAAATTAATGGCGTCCAAAATGTTGAATTATGTAAAAATAATTTCCTTTTACACCAGAAATTTGTTATGTTATGGTTAAATGTTAAAATTCGTTTTAAGCAACTTTTTATCAAAGGGTATTTGTGAATATGGAACACGAAATGGAACACTTTTATTTTTTTAGGGCTAGAAAATCTAGTTTTCCAAAATATTCTCTTTAACAATACGTCTATTTTATTTAACGAAGCTAATGATTTCATACAATATTTGGGTCACTAATTCAAAATATTTTAGTAAAATCATCTGTGATAGTAAATAATACGTGCAAAGTGGAATACATGTATAGACAGACTATCTGCTATTCTGCCAGGCATTTGTTAAATGCGAACGATTGGCTATACGAGTCACTACCATCGTTACTACTAGGTGTAGGTAACGTCTCGTCCAGTTTTTTGGTACCACCGATTAAGCTATTGTATAGCGTCGATGCTTGTTACTGTCGTGTTCCGGTTTGGAGGATACGGTGTCCGGACAACAAAGGAGGCTCCATTTAAAATTGTGCTTTAAATCACAAACAACGTTAAAGATTACAGTCGTAATTTATTTCATTCGCTACAGCGATATAAAAATCAATTTTCAAGATATCTTCAATAATTATGGATTGGGTAATTTAATGTAATAATTTGACATAAATAAAAAGCTGCGATAGTGATGTAGTAGTCGTCATAAAACTAAAGCGTTTAGTGAGATATCCACTTATTTATATATCCTATACCTAGAGTTTTGCAGACGAATGCATTATTGTCGTTTCCTCAAAATTCGTGAGCTTTCCAAATTTCGTTTTATTTATTACGCTAGTGAAAAAATGTGTCACCTATAGCCAATTGCCGTATTTTTTAATAAGCTCTGAAGATGATGTATTTTAAAAAAAAATCTTTCTATACTGCTCATCATTTTGGAAATCATTACCTTCGTAAAATTAAAGACTTTAAATGAAACTTTGGGAAATCAAATGTTTTTGACCTGAAGGATTGTTCTAATGTGCCAAATATTTTAGAAGTTCTGAAATTCAACATTCCATAATCATTCCAACAAGTATTAAAATATTCCATTTATTTCTATTAATTTATTTTTGTACAAGTTAAAGCAGTATTTTGTTAGATGCGTTATATTCTGAGCTAATAATAGCTTTTTGCATATCATTTTAATTATATAAGGCTTTTGTAAATTATTGTAAAATATGACTGTACTTAGATGTATGGATTTTCTTGTAAATTATATATTAGTAGTTGTATATTATTAGGAGTTATTTGTATATACGTATGGTAAGATCGCAATTTAAATATTAATGCTCAAAGACTTTTGTTATTTTCTTATTTAACATTAGGTTTGTCAATTTTTGGACGTTGTATGTTTTAAGATAATTGTTGCTTAGATCGAAGCCTCTCTATCAAGTTAGAACAACTTTTTGACACATAATGACGTTTTAAAATGTTGTGAACATGTAAAGTGTTGTGTTTGTTTTAAAATGTTTTTTTTTAATTTCAGTTCATTCGTTTTTGAATTTTTTATATCGTAAGATAATAAACAAGCATATGGCTCTCCTGATGGAAAGATAAACCATGGCCTATTGACACCAGAGATATTAATGATGCGCTGCTACCATGTGGCGGGTCAAATCAAATTAAACCTATGTAGTTTTTGAGGAAACTACTTTTTTGAGTTAGATTCAAAAAAATCTGATTTCTTGACATTTGTTATGTTTTTTTTTTCGAATTTGTGTCTAAATTACTTGATTTGTATCTGATTGTTAGCGTGTGTTATGTAATTTATATACACTACACTAGTTGTATAGCACTGAGTGACTTAAATGCACACTTGCCAGGCTTTTCTGTGACCTAAATAGTATTTTATTTTCACCAAAAAAAACGTGGCTAAAGTGTGGGTTTTATTCATTCAAGTTATAAAATAATATACGTTTTAAGTCTGACTGAAGTTAGTCTGCACTCGGGCGCTAACTTTACGCGGTGGAAATACTTAAGTCACACGTATCGTTATGTATTATTGTTTTATCCACAAACTATTGTGACTGGTTTTTTTTAGTGACTCAAATACAAAATATAAACATTGTTTTTTCATGTCAATGTCTTGTAATCAAAACTGCATACCCACATCATTATCCATCTATTAATATGTGAAGCAAAACTTTTAAATAATATGCATTAACATTAAATTAATAAAAATAAACATTACACACACTACATTCATGTGACATAAATGATAATATACACTCATACATGTATACTATACTATTTTCTTTACGGCTAACGTTAGTTGAAAACCAAACCAAAAGGCAATCGCTAATATTAAATAGAACAAGGAACGTATATTATGTAGTTCTTAATTCTTTACATGTTCAACAACATTATAACGATGTTATGGGCATTTAGTACTCGCATGACATTTATAATACTCAAACATTCCGAGCTACGTACTTGAAATGTGAAGTAACCACAATCAACGATTTGTTATCTTTAATAAATACAATACTAACACGGCGGTTCCTTTGCTGGGTACATAGAGTTAACTGAATATTTAAATAAATTAACTGCATTTTCCTATACCCCTTTAGAGGGAATAAATAATAAATAGTCAAATTCCGACCCGATGCGATTTTGTATTCAGTGTCGCTTATACCTACATGGTACTACAAGATTGAACATTATTATTCAGGTAAAACTCAATCACCTCCAATATTGTCCCCGTCACTCATAGTCTCCTTTTAACCTATTAGCCGTTCTCAAGACAAGATGTAACCCCATCTAGTAATACCTCACTTTTCTACTTAAAAGTGGGTATTGCTAGATACCTTACCTTGTTTTTCTACCTAGGAACAACGCATATAATTCAGGATGATATCAGGCGCAGTAAAAACATATTGAAAGACACGTAAGCATTTAAGGCATTGCATTTCTCCCTCATCCCTCATCCTTCAACGTGCGCACGCGATTAAGGCGTACGCCATTTTTATTTGTATTTATCGGCGTTTGTTTGCACTTGTGTCGACCAACAATACTGATACAACTACATCAATAATTTGTAGAACCACAAATACTAGTAAAAAGTGGAAGTTACTATTTTACTGTTGTCATTTGTGGCACTTTAAATCTAAGCGGCAAGCTTATCTGAGCTGTTGTTATGTCCCCTGTACTGTCGAACTGTCGTTGTACATCCATATTTGCCATTTACATAATAATCTACTTCATAAACACATCTTCACAACACTGACATCCAAAAGACTCTGAAGTAAATTATGAATTGGATAATTAAATTTTAAATTGTATATTATACTTTTGTATCGTGCAATATGAATAAAGACGTTGTTCATTTTGTTTTTATAGGCTTCGTTAATATATCGTAAGATAAGATTTTGATAATTTAAAATTGTAAAGTTGTAATTAATATAATCAGGGATAAGCTTATTACGAAATTTATCTGTTATGTTAAATTTTTTTGAACTGAAGAATATTCTTTTTTATTTTTTATTGATAAAAGCGAAAGAAATTTCTCCAAATAAAATATTAAGATTTTTTAAAAGTTATTTGTTTTATTTTAGCAGATTATTTGATCTTGCTATCGCATCTTCATAAATTTTACCCTACCTACGTCAACTAAAACGCCACTACCGGGACTATTTAAATAGGAGCATAAAACCTGTCAGGTTATGTCATGTAAGGGTCCCTTGTGTTGGTCCGGGCTCTTTTGAATAGGCCAAGTGACGTTCTGCCAGGCAGGTCGTAAAAGGCGACCGATTGGATATACGTTTCACTACCATCGTGACTACTATATGGTAGAGTTCCGCAATATCTCGCCCGGGTGTTTGGTACAATTCGATTCACGAAAGATCAACACTGCGCAGAAGTCGATTTTTAGGTCCCATTGGATTGCAGGGTGAGGCGGGAGGAATGCGCTGAGGAGCTATTTTTGCGCGCGCGCGACCGCTCAGTCGCTATTGGTCTATTGCGGCGTTCAGAATTGTACACTGCGCAGCTGGCCGTCATTTGTGTTCATCTTTCATGAATCGAATTGTACCTATATAGATAGAGCGCGTATGTAAGTGAAAATGTTCCGTTGTTTAAAATAGAAAGAGGCATGTGCATTATGTAATCGTATCTGATTGGCTTTTCTGTACTTGACGCGCAAATCTGTCATGCTTTTTATTGAGTTTCTCTGGTGCGAATGCGTTTTTAAAGGGAGAAATTATACCAAATTCATTTTCTTTCTTTATTTAAATATTACTTCGCGGTCTTTGTACTATTCCCTAAGCATGGAAAATTTAATATTTAATTACTGCAAAAGCCGTGTTAAGCAATTTCAGGTCAAGTATAAGCTTGAAGACGGAGCGGCAAGCGAGGACTTCAATGATACGGGACAGGCAATTGCCATTTGTGCAAATAATGCAAGGAAATAAAAAGGCATTTCACATATTATTTTTATACTGCCTGAGCGGAAAAGTAAACGCGTCTGTGGCTACATAAACGCAATTTGTACCCAAATAGGTGTAAGAGATCTAAATTCAAACCCCAGCATAACTTTCAAAATTATATTATTATGATTAATTTTTTTACGTCACCTCATTAATGGTCTGGAGGCACCGGCTTGGGGACCTGACTACGCAATCAATGAGGCTCAGCCTCTCAAGTTTGATTACAGACAGGGACAATCGATAATGCTATGAACATAGATGATTGAATTCATCTGTACTAATATTATGAAGAAAAGCCTCTGTGGTCTAGTGGCCCGATGGCTGTGTTGATCACATGAAGTCACTGGTTTAATTCCCAGGTCGGGCTATTTAAAAAATGTGTTTTTTTAAATGTGTTTTTTCAGTTTTCTGATAAAATCAACGTTGCCCGGGATTGTACAAGTGCCCGGTTGGCGATAGGCTTGTCACCTATCACGTTGTGGATGTAGTAACGGAACGTTTATGTCAAAATGACAAGTATCTTTGACATATTATCATTACAGCCATCTTACTGTTAGCGAGAGAAACACAGTGATGAGAATATTAATAGGCTTTAAGAATAGTTCTACAACTCGTAAAATAATTGTGAATAAATACACCGAATTCCAACATAAGTGTTTTATTAAAATTACAACATCAATATAGTGGAACCGAGCCTCTTCGGCTAATACTGAGTGCACTGGTTTTACCTTTTCCTACCTCTTTATTTCCGAAAATAATAGGCTATTTAATTGAACAATGTAATATATTAATAAGATTTACGCATTAGTTTGAATCCACGAAATGAATCTCGACACTCGTGTATTAACTCCAGGGTACCGGGGCAATCCACATCCTTCTCCCCAAGAGGTCACACCGACCACCACGTTATGATGGAGCAGGGGACCACCGGTGTCTCCAGTACACTGGTCCCGGCCACCTACGTCGAGCCAGCCAGCGCATAACATGTTGTCAGTGATAACATAGCCTAGCTCGTTGTAGCGAGTTCTGCAGGTTTCTTGATTAACCACCCAAATTTCAACATGGCGTAACTGTTCCGCTAATAAACCACCAAACTGAAAAATTAAAGCATGAAGTTATTTAATTACTAGCTGGGGCCTGCAACTTCGTTTGCGTTAATTCAGAAAAATAAAGATTCACAGCTTCTCCCCGTAGGTGATAGCGTGATAATATGTA
>DWBA01000420.1:0-13561 GCA_018236825.1 Apodemia zela | reverse complement strand
AATTTTTTATCTAGAGTTATACCTAAAAACACAGTGGAATCCACCAGGTCCAGTTTGTTTCCATTCAGTTGTACACAAGTCCAGGAAGAAATTAACCACTCAATGAAATCATACAAAAAGGGACTAAATAATCAATTACCCAAACATACCAGCTGTGCAGTTAATGAATACTAACTCAATATTTAAGAGACTAAAAAGAAAGTCTGCTAAAGATTTGTAGGAAATACTATAGATAAGGGGTGCAGTCCCTGGACTGGCTGCCCTTCAAGGCAATATTATAAATTCTTAACCTTTTCCTGAATGTTCTTATAATACAGATTGCAAGAGAAGTGTATAAAAAACAGGAAGTAACAATATAGACTGAGTATTGATCTGAAAAACTAGAAGTGACTCCATTTTAATTACTTAAGTTAATAAAATCATTAAAATAAATGAAATGAATTAGTACTATTTGTATAAACTCATACATGAGAAACTCAATCCCTATTTGTGAGTGCATAGATAACACTTTAGGGTAACGTAAAAAGACTCCTTAGTTTTAAATAGGGATGAACCTTTATGTTTTCACTTGTAAAACATGTCAACATGTTCATTTCCCATTACAAAAACAAATTGGAAAAACATTTATTGTGGCAGGAAAGCAGTGGCACCAGGCTAGGGCTAGATGTTGTGGAACTCCACTATCTCGTAGTCACAATGGCAGGTACAAGTGCAGCCAATTTCCTTCGCCTTTTATGAACAGCATGATAGAAAGGTAGAAAGTTGATTCTTCAAAGAGAGCCTGGATCCATACGAGGTAATCGGCATGTTTCATGACTAGATATTTCCGAGTTCAACTTATTAAAACTCTCCGGCATCTATAGTTGGTGATGTAATCAGGATTATTCTTACTGCTCAAAAATCAAGATAGGAACAGTTGCTAGCTCCTATTGCCCCAAAGTAATTAATTAAACATTAATATAAGCACTAACCTAGGCAAAGGCAATTCTATATTTCAAGCAGAATGCCAAGGACTAACCATAGCCGCAAGGGCCGTCTTATAATATAAGAATATTAGACATTGATCTAAGATTTCTAACGGACAGCCAAGCAGTAATGACATCACTAAAGTCAATCAATTAGCCATGCACACCACAGGACTAATGGACAGTCCGATATGCGGAGCATGCCTAAACCATGATGAAGCTCCTCACTACATGCTATTTGAGTGCAAATAAGTTAAATACCTCCTTAGGTATTTAACTTCCGGCCAGCCCAACTCTTCAAAGAGAATGAGTCATACAAGGAACTATTTGAGCATCCTTCTATGAGCCTGGACCTCTGGAATGAGCTGGGTTGGCAGGAATAGCCACTGTATGTTTTGCGCACAATGGCCCGTAGTGTGGCTAAGTGTAGTATAGTCCGCTTTCATAGACAGATAGATAATCGGGATTATAGTAGATAATCAACAGTATTTACCACCCTTAAGAATTTCAGAAATACTTACACTACTGTAAATAAAATGTTACCTGTCATGCCGGTCATAACACATCCAATTTGGTCAGTCAATCGAAAGAGATGTGTAACTGAAGACGGATCTAGCAAGCGATCTGGGACCTTTTTTTGTGCAGCTACTACAGCACCATCGGTACCACGTAAAGCTACTGATGTCAGACCTCCTTGATTAATAGCTTTGAGTGCATATTCTGTAATTTAAACAACATTTTAGCAACACAATCTCGAACAGAGTCTGGCACATGATTAAAGCTTTAGAATTTTTATGACTTACCAACTTGATACAGTCTCCCTTCAGGTGAGAAAATAGTAATGTGCCTATCAAATCCTGCGCTACTTTCTCGAGCCATGATCAAACTTCGAGTATTTAATCAAAAAATCCAAAACAATCACCAAAGTTCCTAACTTTTATTTTTGACAGCCGGAAGATGATTGACAGAAAACGTTTCAATTTTTCAGACTCATTGCCGTGTCAATTAATTCACCAATAGAATATGGCTATTTTCATTTCTAACCAATAGTATAAAAATAAGTTTTATATTGTCTATGGCATATATCCATGGACAAAATTTTCATCTCTGGATGCTATTGTCAGTTAAAATAGGCATAGAAATCAAAGTTAAACAACCTTATACTGTCTATACTCTATATGAATGCAATGTATAGTTTATTCTTATAATGTGTAAAACAAAATCAATATTTTGGATACATATTAGCTATTCATGTTTGCATTTTATTAAAAAAAATAGTATACTAAATGTAATGTTGAGTCTGTATAAAAGTAATGTCAAAGCCAGTATTTCTGCGTCAAAATAATTAGAAAAAAATAGTAGTTGTTTGCATGGTGTAGAGAGAGGTTGTGTGATTTCAAACTTTTTCAGTTATTGTTTTTGAAATAGAATTCATCGTCTGTTAATTTGCTTTTATTAAAATAAAAATATATGATCTATCTCTTTAAAAATTAGACTCAATAATACTAGAAATTATACATTAGTTTGTTTGAGATAAGCTAATATATTTTGAAAACAAAATGCAAGAAACCGTTACAAATTCTAACAAACAAAAATCATTATTAACATCGTTCCTCGAAGTCCTGGAGACGCGAGAAAAACAGGCACAAGCCGAAAGAGAGCTCCAAGAAGAGAAATATCAGAGAAGAACTCAAAGAATATACGATTTTCATGGTTTGTTTTGATTTTATTACATGTATTAAACTTGTTTGTGTATTTTAATTGACATTCAGCTATTCATAATTTTACATAGATATAAATAAGGAAAAATATAATTTACTAGGTTCTATAAAATATTCATAAAATGGCAAAGTTTTTGTAGTTCATTGTAATTGTAAAATAAATGGAAATTGAAGTAAATTATTAGGTAAAATATTTTTGAAATGTCCGACTGTATTAACACTTACATTTAATGTTAATATAGCGATTATTGCAAATATGTTTTGCTCTCATTCAAATTGTATAAGTAGGTACATATATCAAATTGTATAACAACTGATTTTCAATTAGGTACAGTCGCAGCTTTCACAAAATAATAGGCCTGCTTTGTCCATTCGCATTTGTGACAATTAACTGCTGTATCGCTTTTGAGAATTAATAAAAAAAGCAAATTCAAAAATATAATTTTTACCTTTAAATAAATTATAAAATTATTTAAGAGTATGTAATTAATTCTACAATTATTCAATTTATAAATTAAAGTTTTAATTATTTGATATGACAAATATTCTATTGGTTGTTAACAATATTGTGTAATAATTTGCAAGTTATACCATTTCTTTATATTGTTTGTAGTTTAATTTTATAATAAACATTATTACAAAATTAAACTATATTATAATTAAATTTTACAAAAATATTTCAATGCATATAAAGTAATGGTATAATATAATTGTTGAATATGAAATATTATTGTTAAATATTCTCTAAGATTTTGGTATAAATTTTATTCCGGACCGAGTCTCTGTAAAACATTTATGTTGATCTGTATTACACATCATTCCAAATTGACATCATTTTTTATATTGCCCAGTAGCTTTACAAGTTGGCTGGGAGTGTGCTACTGCTTTAGTCAAAATTACTTATATTTTGCCATTTCAGTTATGCAAAAAAATATTTTTTATTTTATTTTTTTACATATAATTCTTTATAAATTAATATAGCAAACAATCTGATGACTCTCCTGATGGAAAGAGACAATCATCTCTTATAGGCACTAAAGATGTTGATGGTGCGTTAATGTGGCGGTGTGGCAGAATGGTAATGCCACATGTATAAGTTTATGTGCTACGTGCTGTAATATGACAGTGACAAGCATTACACTATTACAACTGGAATAGGTAAGCCAGTTGTTACTGAAACCCGGTCGAGACGTAGCATAACCCTACCACCTACCCTACCAGTAGTCACAATGATAGTGATACACATAGCTGATATTTAGCTTTTTACGAACTGCCTGGCACAACGGCAGGACCAACCTGGGGTACTTTATTTAATACCAGCTTTATTTGCTAGCATCAGCTTTTGGATTATAATCATCAATCCATCGGTTCAGTATCATAATCTGTGTGTAAATTCATACTGTATAGATATAGATACTATAGTAGTAATAACATTTTTTATTCAACTTGGGAATTGAAACTTTCAAAAATCTGATTTGAGGCATATCAATTATTTGAATTTTAGTAATTATTATGAATAAACCATCTGCTTCTTGGATAGAGATCTCTGATAGGCAGCAAAAGTTAATGTGTCACGATTAGTAAAGGATGATGGTATCTCAAAACATGCCCAATAGTGTTAGTTGAAATTCTAAATAGTTTAGCTAGTACCTTGTCATTAGCATTTTAATAAAATAACATCAACAGCCCAAAAACATAATTATCTGGTAAACAGATTTGCATAAAATGGTACATATCAATTTGGTTTAGATACGGAGATTTCATGTACTCCTACAGATTGTTTAGTTAACAGGACATTTTTAACTCCAATCTTTAACTACCATCACCACTCACTTGTTTTTTAAAATGTAGTAGAGCTATCAATATTTCTGCCAACCACTTTTGCTATTCCTGCTGCAATAGCGTCAGTGCTTGTCACTGTCGTGTTCCAGTTTCGAGGATAAGGTAGCTAGTAAACTTAGGCATGTGGCATAACCATTCCACCATACGGCCACATCAACACACCATCAACATCTTTGGTGTCTACAGGCGATGACTGTCTCTTTCCATCAGGAGAACCATCTACTTGGTAGCTAACCCCGTGATACCTATAAAAAAAGCTGGAATTCAAATGACCTATTTCTGCTGCCAAAATGTTAACATGTGGCACGTAACTGTTTTATCCGAGGATGTAGATAGCGGATTGAGGAAAATTAATTGCATGTCGTGCGTTGTGTAGATCGACAGCAACACGAGGCGGTGGAGCTCCGACGGTGCCTGGACTATGTCTCCCAGCACGCACATGTCCTGGAAACTGTCCTGCGCAGCGCTTCAGGGGACAGCGTGCCGCTCTCGGCCAGCCTGGTCCGCCAGGCGTCAGCGCTGCAGCGCTGCATGGCGCAATGCATTACCAATGCTTCTCGCATCCGGCACCTCCTGACTGCTGCTCATCAGCCCCAGATGGACACCATGCTTGCTAAAATGGTAAGTGCTAGTCTGTAATCTACTACTTTTTTAAAGTGGAGCGGCGACCAACAAACCATGCCTTTCCTGGCTAGTAAAATGTATGTATTACATTTTGTATGCATCTTTTAAAAAACTTCTTGGTTACTTTTGTCACGTAGTTCTGCAATAGGCCCGTCTTACGTAACACTAGACGTGGGATAAATCTTACGCACGATATTATGAAGGCTGGTTAATTTAACGAACTTTTAATTGGACACAAAATATAGTAATCTCAGTAGATAGTAACCGTAATGATATAAACGTAGTAAATCATCGTCTACAGACAATCTCCTGAATCTGAAGTCCAGAATCAAATTTTTATTTTATTTATGTAGGACCAGACAGGAAGTAGGTAGAATGACGAATATTGCAAATCTGTCTACTTAAGACAGAGTGATTCCCAAACATACGTAAACAATTAATATATACGCCCGAATTGAGAATCTTCTATTTGTAAGTCGGTTGAAAATCGTATAAAATGTAATATTTTTAATACAACAGCCGATCTATTATTACTTTCGAACCTTTATAAGTTAATTATATATTTTTTTCAACTAAGAAAGTGTTGGGCGAGTATATAATGAACGGTGTACCTATATAAAGAAATAATAGAGTTATGTAAGTTTCTAATAATTTAGGTACTTGTGGGACCACTGTTATACCTCTAATAAAGCAGTTGCCATTTTTAAAGAAAAGCCCTCATTACACGAAATGTTTCGTCTCAAGTGAATTAAAAAGTAAGAACGGCTTGGTTAAATGCGGAAAAGCTACGCGAAGCGAAGTTTTGCGTAACCGACACGCTCTTGGTCGATTTGTTTCTTAATGCAGAGTCCCTTAAGTTCCGATCCCACAGCCCACTGTTGAAGGCAGGGAGTTGAACACCATGGGGTTTTAGTTGGTAAGCCCCTAGGGGCAGTCCAACATAACCCTCTCGTAACCCACCGAGAGGGTACCCATAAAGGGTTTCCCCATGTAAAAAAAAAAAAAAAGAGTCCCTTAAGTTACTCGTAGCTATCTTTACATTTAATGTTAAACGCTTTACTTTAACGTCATTAAAGAGTCGCATGCAATTATTTTAACGCAGTAAAGCCCCAACTACCGATTTTCAACCCCAGTATCTGTTGGTTCCAAATTAATTTGGTATTATTTTGAAACAAACCTTATAAAAAGCTCCTTCTATCCTTTGCAAAGCAGAATTCGTATCGTTGGACATAATATATAATTGAAGATTTCAATGATCTCTAACCTCTTATTACCTTTCGAAGTTAGTTAAAAAGATAAAACTTCGAGTGCGCATTAAAATTTTCAGAACTCTCATTTAGATACACTTGTGACACTCGCTATTAAAATATGTAATGTCTCAATAAAATTGGTACGCATGTTCGTGATCAAAATCGTCATAAACGGACGTAAATAAACACGTTATAATCTTACATTGATATGTAAAATATTCGCGAGTGATCGACAGAAACAAGCTTTAACGCTATTGCGGTAAGAATAGGTAAAGCCATAGTACCAAACCCGAGGCAGAATTTGCGCAACTCTACCACCTAGTAGGCACGATGGTAGTGACAAATTTGGCCAATATTTCGCCTTTAACGATTTGCCTGGCAGATTGGAAGATGGTCAATTCTTCAAAGGAGACCCGGACCAACAACTTCCGGGGACGGCCACGTTACCTCGCGCCGATGTGCGCCACACATCACACACACAAGTTTGATAACTTAAGCTTGAAACACGGCTATGAAACTCTTCGACGATTTAAAGAGATAATTGATGTTCACAAAATAATTAGTATGGAATGGTTCCTCTTGTATTTACCGTGTTGTAATGACCGCGTTAAGGTCACGTAGCAATAATTACTGCGTTACGCCGGAGTCACCCAACAAGACTATGGCTAATTGTACAAAACTTTTCCAAATACTTGATTTTTACACTGATGAAATAATAGTTCGCGCCGAGAGTGGCGCAGTGCCGTTCCCACGGCACCAGATCTAGATACAGTCGCCATTCGCGACCATTGTTCTAAATGTTTCGTAACCTTACGACTTCTTGATTATGTTCAGCTGTGCATACAGACGATACTACATAATAACCGAATTCATGTCCTAGGTATTTGATGGTAGCCGGCGGTTAGGCTGCCGCAGATCTAAACTGTTTTTTTTTTAAATTTAGAAATTGTAATACTATAGCCATGATAATACCGTAAATATTTCAGAGCAGGGTAAAACTACGACCGTAGTGACGTACGAGTAAATTGAATTATTAGAAGGTTTGTACATTTCGAGAATGTATTTAGCCATTTTTCTCCATATTATTATATTATTTATATCACACGGTAGGAAATAAACATATGTCTCTTCTGATATAAAATACAACCACCGCCTATAGACACCAGAGATATTTATGGGGCGTTGTCATCTGCGTGGCAGGAATAAAATGTTATATGCATTAGTTTACCGGATACCTTACCCTCAAAACACAAACACGACGGTAACAAACATTGATGTTATTGCGGCAGGAACCTCCTGTCTCTAGTATGGCCGGAGTTGCAGATTTCAACCACCTAGTATTGTGGTATACAACATGGTATATAGTTTGTCTATTACTAACAGTCACGAAAAGTTTTGGTATTTCATAAGCCATCTCATTAGCCTAGTGTTTGTTACCGATGAAGCCAAAAAGGTAGACTTTACTTTTATTAATATTTACTCAGGGGGTTAACGCATAGCTAGTCTCCTTTTTTGCTTACATTAATCCATGAATTTAACCAGAGGGCATTGTCAAATCGATCGTAGTAAAGGGTATGTTCTGGTTTGCCGAAAAGAATCGAGTTGATGCCAAGCTGCCTAGCAATATCGTTATTTTTATCTCGTTTCGTAATCAATTATTTCCACGTTTGTATTTTACATTGTTGCACACACGAGCCGGTGTGTACACACACAGAGACACTAGTAATATATCGTATCCGTGGTTGTTTTGGCTGCCGTAGATCAGCAGTGTTTGTAAATGTGCTTCCTGAAATAAATATGATTGCAACATTTATCTCATAAGCGTCAGTGAAAATATTTATCACAACGCCTTAATGACTCCCGTAGTTACCGCTTCGTTTTATAATGAGTGTAACACTCTGTAACTTGGAGCAAGAGCTATAGATTTCCATACATCGAGATTCTTTTATTATTTTGCAACGTACTAATTAAGTTGAATACAAGGGTTTGTAATATACGTCGCAACTGAATGTTCAAGTAAAGTGGCATTTATTAATAAAGTCGTTAAGTGATATAATTGTTGGCGTGCGCTGTGACCGAGCTAATTGGCTGGTCGTTGACTGCAAGAGTTTTCTCAGAACATTCGTCCATTAAAAACTTAACCGTGCCGTGGAAAAACAAAGCACATTGTTGCGGCTGAGGGATGGCGATTAGTCACTCGGAACTTGGCAGCCGACATTCTAAATATATATAAATAATATCACGGCGGCTCCCTTGCGGAGTAGGCAGAGTGAATAAAAAATAATCAAATTTGGCATGGGGATAGTTAAAGATCCAGGGTCAAACATAGGCTAAGTTTTTTTTCAAACAACCCCTAAAGGGCTGAAATAGGGAATGAAAGTTTGTATGTAAAGTTATGTCGACGACATGTTAAATCTGCCCGTGGGCGGGGTCAGCTAGTACTATTGTAATATAAACACATTTTGCCATCCAACTTAAACCGCAACTAGCGGCGAATTGATTCGAAACGCACGCCCGCACGGTAGCGATGAAATAATATAATTGTAATCGATTCCAAGTAAACTATCAATTAGCAATAGCATCCGCTTATAACGACGAAACAATGAATAAATGACGAAAGGTAGCGTGAATAATTTTGTGTAGGTGTCAAACACAGACAAGGCATTGGGAGGGGAACTTGTAGCCGCACATATGAGCAAACGCTCATATCACTATCAAAAATATACATTTGTATATATGTATATCATTTCGTGAAAAAATATAAATAAGCCATGTTGTAATATCGTATCGTGCCGAATGATATGACAAGATTTAAAAATGACCCTCGGAGTGATTTTATTTCATCAGTCAATAGTATAGTTCTGTAATTCTGAGTGTAAATGTAAGCTACTCTGACAAACTAAGAAATTGCCTTGAAAGGCGTATTCATTTAGTCCATGGTGTTAAATTATTCGGCTCTGGTCTCGAGATCCAGTTTCCAGTACATTTTTTTGAGGCTTCTCCTTCGAGGCGAACTAAGTCTTGGCAGAAGCTCGGATCTTGGTGCTGGTGCGGCATCGAGGACATGATGTTAACGACGTGGTGTGGTTAAACTCCGTGCCTTAACATTGACTTTAAACATGATAATATGAAAATAGAATGCGTATGAAAATAGAAACGTTCACGTTATTACTAATTAGGCTTGGACATAGATTCCAATATAAACTGGAAGAATCCCATAAATAAAAGAAAAACAAAAATGTCAAGCTTTACATATGCTTTAAGAGAACTTCGCAAGGCAACGGATCTTAATACCGCTTGTTTGCGTTTTACGCATATGCAAATTCATGGCTTACATATGACATTCTACTATGGGGTAATAGTGTGAATGTACAGGATGTATTTATTTCCCAAAATAAGTGTATACGTATCCTTAAAAATATCAAAGAGACCGAAAGCTGCAGACCATATTTTAAAAGCCTAAAAATATATAAATAAGTATAAGGTTCTGTACTTCAAAAGGAGAAAAACGGAACCCTTAAAGGATCACTTCGTTGTCCGTCTGTCCAGACCCTTTTTCTCAGCAACGCGTAGAGGTACCACGTTGAAATTTATATCAAAATATACTCGGGTCTACGTCTTACGGCTTTCAGCTGCGAAAAAAACTTGTAAATCAACGTGATCGAAAGATATGACCATGTCAAATATTTTACGTTTTTTTGCGATTTCAAAAGGGAACCTGTAGGGTAGGTACTCCCCGTTATCCTAAAATCATCTTGCCAAACAACAAACCGGTTACTTGTCGTGACCCGGGAAGTATATGCCTTTTTTATTTTATTGGATCAAATAAGCAGATGTTTCTCTTGATTGCAAGAAATAACCATCGCCTATAGACACCGGAGATGTAAATGGTGCGCTGCTTTCCGTGTGAACGTTTTTGATAGAAGTGTACTAATGTAATATTTGTAGCGTGTGCCACTCAGCGAGGCTCACATAAAGTGAACCTCTTTTTATTTCACCATTAGGTGGCAATCTGAGCAAGCCTCGTATTTCCAAACTACTTAGGTCGCATGATTCAGCTGTTCTTTTGTGAGATCAACTGAAGGTTTTGTATGTTTTTTTGCTCGTGTTTTTGTGGTGCTGCATGGCTCCTCGGGCCGCCGCGCCGCTTCGACACTACTCAACAAGAACCGTAACAATGGAACACATTAAGTAATGGTTTAACTATAATCGACACCAACTTTAATAGAGCTTGAGCGTGCTACGAGTTGTTGAGTGACGTAATGGCCCAATGTTTCAAGCTGATTGAACTGTTGAACCACAAGAATCTAAACTAATATTATAAAGAGAAAAGATTCGTTTCTTTGTTACGATTTAATTCAAAAACTACTTTTTTAACTACATTATCCAAGAGTGACGAAGGCTTCTATTTTATCCAACTTGACCAAAGAAAGTAATGGTTTTGGGTCACGCGAACGATGTCGCGAGTAACAGCTGGTACCTAATATCATTATTTGTCCAGAAAAAAACTCATAATTTCAGTTCTAGATTTTTCTAGTTCATCTCAGTTTAATTTTTACAGCCGTGTTGGTCCGGCGCTCCTTTGAAGAATATACCATCTGTCAGTCTGCCGGGCAATTCGTAAACGACGAACGATGGGTCAATTCAGAATTGTGCGACTACCATCATGACTACTAGGTGGTTGAGTTCTCCAATGTTTCAATCGAATTTGGTACCTTTACCCATTCTTGCCGCAATAACGGCAATATTGTCAGTGTCGTGTTCCGTTGCAGATTGGTTCGGAGGTAATTTTTTGCATGTGGCGTTATTATCCTGCTACCCAGATAGCAACGCACCATGTCCTTATGAAGCGAATTACCAGTTGCGCGTTACGAATCGCACGATCGTGAGTTACTGGAGGCTATCCTGCCCATGCAATCGCGCGTTGTATGCGAGTCGCAAGAACCTTGGCAGCGCGTTTGGGTCCTGGGTCCCTTGGGTCTGTGCGCATGTTTAGTACCATTTGGACACCATTGGGCATGGCTGCATCCAGTACGTGCGCGATAGTTGAAAGGACTGGACACAGCAATGCAGTCTTTGAAAGATAGAGATTCTTTTCTAAGGGTTTTATTGAAAAAGTGAAAAAAGGGGTGGCGTATGGGTTATGGAATGTTGGAATTGAATAATTTTGGAATGGAATAAATGGAGATCGTTCCAAAGTGAACGCACGTGATTCGCGAGATAAACGCGTTATCTGGCGACGCAGAAATTTCAAACGCGTGACTCGACTCGCGCGTATTTCGATTCACCTGGACCAGCTCAGGTCTTTGGTGTCTATAGGCAATGATTGTCTCTTTACATCAGTAGACTGATCTGTTTGTTTGACTTCCTATTTTTTTATTCTCGTGGCTGGGCTGTGAGTTTCGGTCGTTTGTTTTGTTATAAGTTTAAAGACATAACTGATTAAAGTCGTAGTGATACGGCCGACAGCTGAAGTAGGTACGTGGCTACTGGCTCGCATATCACGCGGCTCATCATCATCGTTCATGTGAGAGCCACCACCAGCTTTAGGTGGGATTCAGGCAAGCGAACTTCGTGGATATGCGATTACGTGAACCAACTGAAGTAATATTCGACACGCCGCAATACATTACATACTTTACTTTTTATAAATACGGAATTCTAAATATTTTGTATATCATTATGTTTAACGTTATTTAGTGCAAATAAATATTCGTTTTGATTTAGGATGTTGTATCTAACTCGTATAGCTGAATTTGAATCATACTTTTTGACGTAAATTCGTCTTTAAATTTGCTTTCATAATGAGGGACAGTTCAAAAAACTGATGATAACAAAATTGGAGGATACAGTTTGAGTTTGGTGTTATAGCTACATTACTAAAATCAACATGCATTTAATTATACCGCTGGATAGATTAAAGAATTTGTTAAGTCAAGTGCGGACTACAATGCTTCGCGGGGGTGGACGAGGAAGTGCCGACATTTTTAGGTAATTTCAATGCGTACATAATACTACTACATAATGTGCATATAGTATATCTTTTGACGAGGAGCAGCTGTGACGTTCGATTAAGTTTTCTAAAATGTGTTATTTTGATTTTTATACGATATTTACAAAAAAATTATATCTAAAATGTTTC
This sequence comes from Apodemia zela, assembly GCA_018236825.1. NCBI lineage: Eukaryota > Metazoa > Arthropoda > Insecta > Lepidoptera > Riodinidae > Apodemia > Apodemia zela. Next base: position 1,017 of record DWBA01000420.1, on the reverse strand, counting down.
GTATTAAAAAATCAAAATATACTTGAACATTTTTAAACATATCGTGACAGAACCGAAGACTGCACTGAAAAGTTTTTTCAAAATTAAATTCAAAAAAGGCTTGAATATTAAGAATACCGTGCTATTTCAGTAAATGTAAAGCGTCTAGCTTGATGTTGATTCAGCATAATGTAAAGGCTACATTAGTTATGATTTTACTCTGCATTCAGTGTCCGACTGTTCGTGTTGTATTCGGCGCGGCGCGAGTGGTCTGTCAAGGTGGTAATTACCGTTCGATACCGCGGCCTACAACATAGCGGCTGAACTCAATTTGTATCGTAAACACTACACTGGCCCCTTTATGTTTGGCACACATGATTTATGGATGTCAAAGGTTCGCTAGTGCTTTATTTTCAGTGTCTTTTATGTCTGCATATACTGGTCACTGTCGTGTTCTGGCTCGTTGGGTCCGGTAGCTGGTAGGTTGCGCACATCGCCTTACATCCACTTCCAGGCACATAGCAGTGCATTTTTGAGATCTTTCATATATACAGGTGCCACTGGACTCTTACCATCACGGGAACCGCCCGATTGTTTATTATCCTGGTCTATGTGAGAAGACTGCTCAACCGTTCTGTTCAGTGTGTCATACAGATTCCTGTTCTACTAAGCTAGCGTTTCATGTTCGTCGTGAACTTATTCGCGAAACGAGATAGTTGTGCCTTGCTAGTTTACTTTTATTTTAGTACATGCTTGTAAATCTTTGCGCCAAGTTTTTTACGGGACAGGCTTTTACGGGTTAGGATAACCGAGTGTCATACAAGGCGGTCTTGGCAGACTTTCTTTCAGACTGGCTTTCTCCACATCCATAACTATCTTTATTTAAACACGCTACGTTACGGCTACGGAGTTACGGAAAGTCTTGACACCAACTTCGGATGTCACCTTATCCGTCTGATCATCTTCTTCTTCTTCTTTCCATGGGCGGGTCTCCGCAACTCGACGACTAGCGCCTTTTTTGCGTGTGGTTTGGGATGG
>DWBA01000419.1:0-13563 GCA_018236825.1 Apodemia zela | reverse complement strand
ATCTTTGGTGTCTATAGGCGATGGTTGACTCTTTCCATTAGGAGACCCATCTGCTTGTTTGCTATCTTATGATATAAGAAAAAACTTATTGTCCTAGAGATAGTTGTCTTTCTTTAAAAATTGGAACTCTGAGCGGCAATCTATATGCTGCTAACAGATATTGATGATTGCGCAGTTGCGAATGGATACATAAGGCCTATTTCTTGCAGGTATGAGCACGAGACAGAGTTGCTGCGCGAACAGTTGCGGCAGCGCGAGCAGGACCGCGAGCGCCAGAAGCGCAGCTGGGAGATGGCGGAGCGCGCGGCGGACGAGCGGCGCGAGACCGACCGCGTGCAGCTGCTGCGCTCCGAGGAGGAGCTGTCGCGCCGCATGCGCCTGCAGGACGACGAGCTGCGCCGCCGCCAGCAGGAGAACACGCTCTTCGTGCAGGTACACCCGCACACCACATCTGACACTTCGTCATTTATACCTTACTACCGTCAAAAATACGGATTTAGGCTTATTTTACGGGAGAAACCTAATGCGAACAAAGTTCAAAGTCAAAGCCGCGACGGGTTTTTGACTTTGGATTTGTTTTGATTCTACTGATAGCCATAGTAAAAGGCTATACTAAAATAAGAGTACCATCATTACTTGGATGCTAAAAACATACGACAATATTTGTTTAGTTTTGAGATTAACATAAAATTCAATACATACTAACAACATAAACACTTAATTTCATTTAATCTGAAGTAAGTTATAAATAGGAAATTTCCAGAATTTACTTAAAGTATTTTTCTTTTCAGGCACAACGTTTAAATTCCATGCTAGATCGCCAAGAGCAGGGAATGTATGATCATCAGCAGCCAATGGTAAGTACCTATTTGATATTTTATATTGTCTGAAGGAGATAGACAAAGTACAATCAAATTACACTCATATTGAAAAATTATATCTTTATATTTAACTAGTCTAAACTAGAGCTAAATATAATTGGTATGGTTTTATTATAAAATAATAGAATTATTTTGTGGAACAAAACTGAATCCACCATCCAACATTTATAATAAAACTTTTGTTATAGATTCTTCTAAACTGTCATTTATATTAGTTACTAAATAATTAAAACATTTTAACAAATGTATGTCTAGATGGTTTCTGAATGTTTGAGAAAATACTCAACTATCACACAATAAGTTAGACCTTTTCTGTTAATTGATGAAGAATTATAATGCTATGACTTTCAGTGAATAATTACTATTCAACACAGTTTTTATGCCTCAAACAAAAGCTGTATACAATTGGTTTTATGGGAGATTTCCAGATCTTCAAGTGGATAAAATAAATATTTTTTATAAACACTGTTACTGTAAAAGCTGAATAATGGTAAATGTTACGATATCACTAATCTATGCTATTTGATAAAACACTTGATCAGGAACTTGCTTTTAAATAATATTTCTACTACCATGGTTAACCATATATTCTGTTGATACATACTGAATTTATGTCTTAATGCTTGACAATTATTTCTAGCCTAAGAGTGTATTACAAAATGGGATTATTAACGTTGCTTGTATAATTACAACTCATATGTAATAAATAGGCATACAAAACCAGGTCGCTTTAATTGACTGCAAAATGCGTGTTTCTTATATTACAAGGCTCTGTGAAAACTGAGTTAAATCATATTCAGTGACCTAAGATCTTTTATTATTAGTTTGCACCTTGTAAGAGAGGTTAAGTAGGCACAGATATTGATATGGAAATTTTAATGTTGTCACTCGAATTCTAAAGTGTGTAGAGTGCTCAAATATTTCGTCATACAGTAATTCCGGCGATGAAATAATAATATTGCACATTTTCTCCGTGTAAGTCCTATGGTTATGAGACCAATATGCCTGCCTGCCTGTGTTGGTCCAGGCTCCACTTTGAGGAATAGACCATCCGGCTTCCAGCTAGGCATTTCGTAAAAGACGAGTTAAACGCTAAGACTAAAGTGTCATTATCAATTGTCGTCACTACTAAGTCGTGACTTGTCCCGGCCGCCTTACCCAATTTTGCCGAAAAACGTCAGTGCTCATCACTGTCGCATTCCGCTTTGAAGGGTAAGGTAGCCTTTAAATTTCCGCTTGTGACTTAACATCGTCCTATACATGACCACGAACGTATTTCTATCACGAGAGTCATCCGTTTGTTTGCTTTTATATCCTACAATAACAATAAAGAACTGGCTTAACTTATTGACATTAGTTAATTGAAAATTGTGTCCCTGTTAAGTTACTAATGTTACGTATCGTCACGTCCGTATGCCCGAAGAGGTAGGCAGAGGTACAACCACAGTGCACCCACGATTAGCCGAAAACTCTAAAAATCCCACAATGTGATAGGTGGCTAGCCAATCGTCAACCGGGCACTTTTCCAATCCCGGGCAACATTATTTTTTAACATAAAAACAATCTCGTCGTCAGTAAGTTTATTTGAGCTTAATTTAAAAGCAAATTTTATAGCAAACAAAGTTCAAATGAGCCATAGAATTTACTTTAAATATTTAACAATTTGAAAAGCGTTGGTTAAGCGATTGAAATCTATATTTTCAATAACATTCTTATGTGAAAGACAAAGTTTAAAAAGGTATAAATATCTTGGCGTGATAAATGTTTTTAGTTGTATTTTATTGAAATACAGATTCGAATGCGCCACGGCCACTGGCAGCGACGAAAACAATTTACCGAGAATAAATAAGCACACGAGAGAAATAGATTCATGTAACTATTATAATAACTATACTTCCTGTTACATATTCTTACCAGGAAGACTACATTTACTGTGGTTGGCTATGTTAGATTTGATACCTTCATAACATTTTGATATCTTTATATATAAAAATCCCATGTCACGATGTTCGTTTGCGCTAATCTTCGAAACCACTGAACCGATTTCAATGTAATTTTGTAGATATCTATTGTTTGGTCCAACTTTTAAATTTTTTATCTTTAGATAGGATAGTTCTTATATCATTTAACTCCCACCCCATCTAAATATTTATGTGGCAAAACAACGTTCAGTGTTCAGCTAGTTTTTTTTTAAATATTATAAAATTTAAAATCGTATACATTGAAACTGGATATTGTTTTTCACATTATTTCCGATTCGAATCCTTGAAAATATGAATCTAGGAAAAAAATATATCAAAGCAATTTCAATTAAATAAGCAAATGGAAATTTACATAAAAAAATAAGCAAATAAATTTTTACAATTTGATTTTTATAGAATTACTCGTTTATCCCCTTTAAAGAATTTTATTGTCTTCACGCTGTTGATGCATCCACACTAACTTGTCATTTTAATGATGATGCTACTTTCATTGTATTTCAATCTGATGATTGTACTATTTGAGTTTGGTGCACTACACTTGCCCAATTTTCTGTCATAATTTGCTCAATTGTCTGGGATCACTTACAAGGTTTAATCGTGGATGTGTGCCCGCTTATGCTAGTAAATCTTAGTGTACATCTCAATTCTATGGCATATATTGGCCATAGTATGTTTAGGGTGAGCGTCAATTCAGACCTGTTTCTTTAGTGTAATTAATTTTGTAATAATAAAAGCAGTATATAAGCAACTTTAAAAATGGTTTGGATTGATAATCACAATGTTACAATCATTAGTTCAATCAATCCAAAATTTATTAATGAAGTGGAACAAGTACACGGTATTATTATTTTTTATATTTAATAACTGAAATTATATCTTTTTACTGTGCTCTCTAAACAAACTTGACTTTATTTTTATTTAGTATCATTAGAACTACTAGTTCATGAGTATGAGTTAATAGGAAGAATTGATTAATCGGACGTGGTTCTTTACATAATAATTCACAACTGATTGACTTGTCAGTAATTAAAATCCTAACGTTTTTCATTTTTCCAGATTTTACAGTAACTATGTTTAATTATTTTCTTTTTCATTAAAATTCTAGGTTACTTATAAAGCATATTCTTTTTGGATTCCTTAATATGATAATAAACTTTACGTTTTAAGATATCGACCATTAAACTATAGCCGGTACAATTGTCTTGTTAAGTTATTCATTATTTTTACTTAAAAAAATTGGGAAGGTAATTTAATGGGTTTAAATTTTTACAGACCGGAAAATATTCGCTAGAAATCTTCAATGTTATGGTAGTAATTTGAGGGGTCCAATCCCGTATGTATAAATGAGTTCGGAAAGGAACCAGCATGATTATTTAATAAATATTTTATGAAATACACAAACTGTGAACGAAACAAATTTGAATGTTATCTAGGCCCCAACGGGGTATAAGATGATCCTTGGGATCTGCAAAAGTTTTGTAGTTTTTTCAACATGGTTGTTTTGCATTGAGTTCATGAAAACATATCATGTCTACTTTAAACTAACATCTTTTATGAAATGTATGTATGTTTGTAGAATGAGTAAGGTAGGTATATGTCATTTTTGACTTGAACCTGAAATCCGCGGATAGTCGCCAAAGTTTGGCGGGTCAGCAATCAGCTTTCAAGTAATTATATGACCGCCCCGTTGGTCGAGTGGTAAGCGACCTTGACTACGCAATCGAATCGGGTTCGATTCCCGACAGGAACAAACATCTGTGTGATGGGCAATAGATATGTGTATTTCTAGGTTTGGGTGTTAATTATTAAATATATTTGAATAAGTACATAGTATAGTAAATAAATAATAAAGAAATAAATAAACATCGCTGGACAAATTACACGATTTGATCAAACCCCAAAGTAAGCAAATTATTTGCTTGTGATATTAGTCAACGATAATAATACATAGAAATACATGTATAAATACTCTAATATGTTTAATAAAACACCCAAATCCAGAAATACAAACATCTATGCTCATCACACAAATATTTGTACCTGTCGGGAATCGAACCCGAGTCCCATTGACGCGTAGTCATAAGTATATATGTATGTCTGTATTAGTCTTATTGGACCCATACCACAAGTAAATAATTTGCTTACTTTGGTGTTAGACTAATTCGTGTAATTTGTTCAGAATTTATATATTTATTTATTTTTTGTGATTTAGTAGTGCGACAGTCCATAAATCTATATTAAAATATAAAACAGTGTGATCTCATAATATTACATCACGAGAAACGCTTTAATTAGTGGACGTGTGACGTGTTTCATGTCGTCTCTTGCCATATCTCTTCTTTCGTACGCATTACTGTAAGTTGTGTGTGCTGTAAGCTGAATTAAATTAAATTAGATATTTGGACTTTATCAAACGCAGGACCGTTCTGGACCGGCCTAAATAAAATTATATATTCATTTAAATAAGAAAAAACATTTGAATACAGTCATATTAAAATCCGCTTGCTCCAAACTATTAAAATAAAATTTACTATAGTTAAATTCATTTAAAAATATTTGAATATATTGGTGCACGCGTTTCAACAGTTCAATTGAAATGTTAAATGAACATAAAATTTTAAGTAATTTGTCCATGTCAAAGTTGTCATGTCCAAGTCATGAGTAACAATCCATTATGGTTGAACCTATTATACTATTTTCTGTCACTTATAAAAATACAACTATAATACAAATACAATAATTTATTCTTTATATTGTAACACCATAACTTCTTTTCCCTTAAAAACTGATTTCAAAAACAAGAATAAATGCGATTGAAACTATAGTATTAAAATGTAATCTTATGAACTACAGTATTAAAATTTAATTCAATTCCAACAGATTATCGCAGGATTTTTTCTTGGGGTATCCGTATACCAAGTTCGCGTGACGATTTAACGTAATTTTGGTTGAGTAGCAACACGATTGACTCAAAGCTAAATCTGAATTAACACGTTGAATGTCGTGGGAGACAATGTATGGGCGACACAGATAGGCTTGGCTTATATTTCATTTATTTTTTATTACTTTATTGAGTCTGAAAATGGTCCTAAACATAAAACAGTCCGAGAAAAAACAATTTTATTAGCCTTTTATGTGCTTTAAAATAAATGCCACTCATATGTTGTCCCTCATAACATTATTTTGTACAAGCAAATATTATTTTTTTATATCATGAGATAGCAAACTAGCAGTTGGCTCTCCTTGTGAAAAGAGACAAACATCACCCATAGACAACGAAAAGGTTAATAGTGAGTTGCTGTCCGTGTGGTAGGATTTAATGCCACGTGCATAAGTTTACCGGCTATCCTAACCTCCAAACCGGAACACGTCAGTGAACAGCACTGACGTTACTGCGGCAGGAATAGGTAAATCGTTGGTACCAAATCTGGACATAATGTAGCAGAACGATACCATATAGTAGTCACGTTGAAGTGACTCGTATAGTTAATCGTTCGCGTTTTACGAACTGCCTGGCAGAATGGCAGATAGTTTATTCTTCTTTTAATTATTTGAATATTGCTTGCGAATTGTTGATATGGATGACTTCGGAGAGAATTGGGCAGACATACGCATAGATAACTTAAAAACCAGTTCACCGTAGTCATCGACGTGCGATAGTTTATGAAAATGCGCAAGTTCATACACAAAATATTCTGGATACTATACTGTAAGAAATACGTATCCCTGGACACAACCAGTTTCCACTTTCAACCAAATTCTTCTTTGTAATGTTATGAGATTACTATTTACAAGGAAGTGTGAAGTTAAGTCAAACTATGTGACAAGTGGCCAACCTACTCACAAATTAGACACATATTCACTATTCCGTCACGGATTAGTTATGTTCTCCGAAAAGAGAACATTTTATATAGAGATTTGCTTAAGAAATTACATGCGATGGCTTTACAAAAAAGTTTTTAATCAAGTCGTTGCGCGGTTAAACGTTGTCCCTATCCGAACGGAACAGCAAGATGACGCTCTAATGGTGGACGGCCCTAAAGAAATAATTGACAGGCGTTCAACGTGTTAAGATTGATTTGCGGCAAGCGGCAAACAAGCCTGTTTCTTGCAATAGTTTTTAGCATTTAATTTACCAATATTATATTTTTATATCACAGCTCTTATTGTAAGAGGTTCTCTGTTGAAAAAGCCCTGGTTTATAACATAATAATTAATGTGAATTAAATAGTAAAATTATGATGATGGCTTTTAAAGAGGACGTAATCCCTGAAATTTATTTCACGAATGTTTTCCGGTCTATGTTAAATTTTTAAATAATGAGGTATTATATATTAAATTTAATATATTATCCCTGATCATTTAAAAACTTCGTAAATAGGTTTATCTTTCTTATGTGAATTACTAGCCTAACTAGTATGACTCAAGCTTTATACATAGAAAATGGACAGTGTTATGATTGCTTACTTTAGGATGGAGGCTTCAGAGAGCAGTACGACATGCCCGCTGGAGGTTACGATGACATGTCGCAGAACCGTGGTTGGGAATCAACGCGCCCAATGGATGATTTTCCTAACAAACGTCGACGCTTTTAAACGTTATATAATTAATTCAGATGCTGACTCTTGATCATTCGCGGAAAACGTCTTCAATATTTCGTAAACCTCTTAGCCTAGTCTTTGGTTTGTGGTTGGATGAAGAAGGAAGAATGTATTATTTCCGAGCAGCTTGTGTTTGTCCGAATACTTGGTTTAACTGTAACCAGAGGCTAGGTTTTAACTTATGGAAATTATAATATTTTTACGGAACACTTTCCAAATCGTCATTGTATTACAATCACATAGTTCCGTGTCAAAAATAGTATGAATGTTTGAATAAATTATTAAATATAACAATAAATAAATTAAAAAATGTAACAAAAATGCTATATTATACTAGTTTTGACACAATACAACTAATATTAGTGTAAAAATAAGGCGACTTAAAAATATTGACAGTGAAAATTTGAAATTAACATTATCTTAGGATAAACTAAATAAATATATTTCATATTTAAGTATATTTATACGACTTTCATTAAGGCATTGTTGGCACTTCGAAAATAAACTTTTAACGCAATTTTTAAGAACACTTGATTGAGCAAGTGCGTTTCCATTCAGACATAATAATATTTCTCTTTTCGGTTTCGTTGCAAGACATATTTTTCTAAAGATATCCTGTCTTATTTATCATTTTTATGCGCAATTCAATTACCTATGCTTAATATTATTAAACAAAAAAATATTTATAAAATAATGCTTATATTAAAATAACATTAAGTATTAATTTCTCGTGTTATTTTTGAATATGTACATTGGATGAATAATGCATTTATATTTGATGATGGTTTTTACATATTTTTTCAGATAGAGATGTCACTTGAGTACTTTTAATGAAATGCCTTTGTATGTTATTTAAAAACCTTCCAAAAACAATTTGTCACTTAAGTAAATTTACCTTGCACGTCATACTTCAAAGATTTGACTTCTCGAACGAAACTGGTAGAATTTGTGACTGTAAAAGCATCCGTCTACATAAAAAATACTTTACATTAAAGTTTTAGTTTCATTTAAAGAAATAAATTTTTTGATTTTAATATTTCGCTCGCTATTTCTTATTAGTTATTTCGACGGTGAATCTATTTACTTTAGAGTATGAAACATTTAGGCGTACATAGTTTCGTTACAACGTGACGAAACGTAATAGGACCTTTGAGCATATTAGGTTAGTAGATCTAGGGTTAAATAGAATAATAATAGTTAAAATGTGTCGAGGCGTAATTTATGAAACTGCGTTTGTTATGCCTCTTAGATGAAATTACCGCACTATATTTTTGTTTATCTTGTTTAACATGCCAATTGACAATTGGTAAAAAAAACGGTCAAGTGCGAGTTGGACTCGCATACCAAGGGTTCCGTACAAACTTTCAAAGCGTTTTTTTGTAATGTAACTAAAAATTTACGGTTTTTGAATTTTTCCTTTACATGTGCTGTAAGACATTGCTTCTTGTCAAATTTAATAATTCTAGGCAACGAGAAGTACCCTATAGGTTTTGATTCCCTTTTGAAATCGCAAAATATGTGACATAAATGGTCATAGTTTTTGACCCCGTTGCTTTACAAGTTTGATTTTTCACCGCTGAGAGGGGCCGTAGACCCGAGTATTTGATATAAATTTCAACTTGATACCTCTACGCGTTCATGAGAAAAAGGGTCTTTTGACAGACGGACAACGAAGTGACCCTATAAGGGTCCCGTTTTTCCTGTTCAGGTACGGAACCCTAAAAATTGTCGCAAACCTAAACTTTCGCGTTACTTTCAGACGACAAACAAGGTAGCTTTTAAAAGATTTTTGAACACGGGCGTCTGTCTCAACTAGAAATATAGCTGTTAAACATTTTTTTAGAAGATAATTTAAATTTAAGTTTTTGTATCTCGGAATGCATAGAAAATAGGTATACCACAGTTTGTTAATAACAGAGATTTTTGTCGTCGTATTTCTAATATTTGAATTTTAAAAACTGTAAAAGTGCGGTAGTTGAAATGTTTGCTTGTGCGATTATGAATGCAATATGTGTGGAAGTAGTCTAGGTATAATTAGAGGGTGAAATCACATTGTAATTTGTCTTTAAAGTTCTTTATAAATAAATACTTTTACTCTAATACTATATTTGACTTTCTGATTATTTATACACCAAAACGACTAAATATTATTAAAATTTACCCAGCTTTGTCCTTGAAAGATGTGAGTATTAATTTCAGTTTGGATGTTTGTTTGTTGTAGACACAGTAAATATCGAATATAAAATTATATTCGCCATTTAGTTACACTTACATTTTCCCCCTTCCTATTCAGCCTCACAATTATCATTTATCAGAAAAATGAAAACGCCTTATTATTTAAACTTGGCGCTTTAAAAATATTTAATATTTTTAATAACTTCATTTAGACGACCCTGTTTGTCTAGTCAGAGTGGTAAGCCTATTCGCCTGAGATCATAAGCTCCCAGGTCTAATCTACTGTTACACACCCTTTGCCTGGTCTCTTGGCAAGCGTCTTGGGTCTATTGCAAGTGACAATGAGTCTAAAGTTGTTGGATTTTTCGTTAAAGATTTCCACCTATTTTTGCAACTGACGAACAGGTGTATCGTCGCATTTGGTGTTAAAACATTCCGGTTGAAAAATAACATATGGTTGCAAATCGTTCAATCTCATAAGATCCAAATCTCGAAACCTCGAAAGTTGCAAAATAATTACATCTCAAAAAATTCAAGTCTCGAAACATTCATGTCGCGACTATGGGGTAACTGATTACTCAATGCAACGGAAATGCATTACGCCATTATGGTGCATGTATTTACCATCTGGTTTTGAATATTTATGATTTTTGGAACGAAGTTTCTTATAGCACGGTACAGACTTGGCGGACGGGGGCTAGGCGAAAAAAGTATAAGAATTTCCAAAAAAAGAAAAGGGTGAGATGGGGAAGTGGTGGGAAAGGGGGAAAAGGGTGAGAAAAGTGGGAAAGGCGGCGAAAGGGAGAGAAGAGGGAATGCCCGGGTAAATGGGGAGGGGGCAGAAAAGGGGGAAAGAATTACTTCTATTTTAGATTAAGAAAAAATACATTTGCTTATGTACTTAATAAATTAAAATTTGTGACGTTTAATATATTACACTTGACACATCCACTCGTACAAAATATTAAATATCATGAGACATGGATGTTATGAGACTTGATTATTTTGAGATGTAGGTACATCCAAAATTATTTTGCAACTTGGAGGTTTCGGGATTTGGATCTTACGAGGTATGAACGTTTTGCAATCATGTGGTTATTTTGAAACTTCCTGAATGTTTTGAGACTAAACCGTATCGTGATGAATCTAAAGGTCTAACAATATCCGATTCATTCTGCCTTTTCTGCAACGGAACTGGCAAGATGATATTTTAAGTTCATTTACATAAGATCACAACCAGGAGGAATACACGCATTTCTTGTAAACATGTAGGCTTTCGCCTGCAGTGCATAGCTCATATGCTATAAATCACCATTTTCTGTAATTCCAACTTATTCCTATAAAATGATTCTAATATGAGCTTATTCTTATAAAAATGTGAAATAAGTTGTCACATTTATATACCTAGCATCATAATCATATCGGCACAAGTATAGTTTTATATGGTTCTAAATCAGATGTTGGAATTTATTATGTTAAAAACGTATTCGGCGCCTTAAAAGGTTCTATGCTGACCTACAATGCAAACATTTTTTGGACGTGGACATATACGCTTCCACGACATCACATCCACGCCAGCGGTTTTTAAATGTAGTTGTAAATTACAGTACTTTTAAAAAAATTTTAAAAAATGGCAACAGTTTTGATGCCCTATTTAAACTGTGTTGCCATTTAAAAAAAATAGACGGGATTTGTATTAGGGATGCATCTATCCGCATTTCAGCCGATACAATGCCGTTACTTTTAAAAAGTATCGCCGATACCGATACGGACAGTGAATATTCAACGTAAGAAATAAAAAGTTGTGGGTTTCGAAACAGACAAAATTGCTTACAATATTATTTATTAATTTAGAAAAGATATTAATATTATTTATTTAGAAAAAAATAATAATTAAAATTCACAGTTACGAGATTTTTATTCAGAAAACACAATTTTATTATTTAGGATCTGAAATCCGATTTAGTAAGTCTGGACGAGACCTGTTGTTGAGAATAGACTTTAAGAGGCGACAGGACTCGATTAGAAACTGAAATATATTTGTGCATGTTTTTTCAAATTTGTGTGTAGAAAACCTTGCGCCAGGCTAGGTTTTTTCAGATATATTATCTCGTTCGAGATGTATCGGTGTAGGGCATGTTAATATCGCCGATTGCGATATTATCTGAAAACTCGCGATACTGCCGATATGTCGGGGTATCGGTACCGGATACATACCAAAAGGTGATCTAACAAAAGCCATAGATTTTTAAAATACATATCTACTGCTTTCTATGATTGTGACGGGCCTGACTTGATTTTGAATAGTCATATTTTATGGGTTCACTTCGTATAAATGGGTGTAACTATTTATATTGGTTTTTTTAGTGTTCGTGAAAGATACAAGCTCTGTTTATGTTATACGAATAACTTTATACACAAAAAGAGAGTGAAAATGAAATAATACTGCTATATGGTAAGGTAGCCCATGGTGTGGGGAGGGCTCCCCTCTTTGGCAATGCTGTAACGTCTGGTGATAGTTATTTCAAAAGCAGAAGAGGCTCTTAATATTTTAAACTGGCGTGTTGATAAACAAGACTGCATATGAAATTAGCGGCTATTCATGCCCCCCATTTCGGGCTTTATCTTAGTAAAACAATGTAGTGATTATGCCGAAATAATCAAGTACTTTAAAAAAACATAATATCAGACCACGTAATGTTGCGAATATCCTTAATTTCTGGAAATTAAAGAACCATGGGGTTTTCTTTAATTTACAGGCCGTCGGGTGAGTTTATTCCATTTCCAAACTACTTTTCTCGTTTCAGTGGCATTGAAATAATAAAATTCCAAATTAAATTACCTGAATATTTTTAAATAATTGTTTCCTGCAAATCGTTTGAATGTACCTATTTGTATAGGGGTGGGGGATATAGCATAGTATTTACAGGTATTTCGGGTATGAAGATATTTCCGCAAACACTAACCATAAACCAACCAACAAAATCCATCCAGATAACTTACCGGATTGACGTAAATTATGAATATTTGATCTAGCGACTTCGACGTTTAAAACTGAAGGGTACGAGTATACATGCACAGCGAATAGCGTGTAAGGGACGGTGTACCGAAAAATTAAGAAAGCATGCCAATTTAACGTTCTAGTTACGAGTCCATTTTTGTGAGAAATGCAATATTTGCGTTTTAGGTATTTCTTTTTATTACGCAATATAAAGCGTACATTGCTCCGACTCGTCGCGTCCGCCGAACTTACAAATCAGCCGTTCATTTAGCGCGGTATGTGGCGCACAATACATTGCTTATTTTGTGTATTATTTCCTTAAATTTTACTTTTTTTTAATAAGCTAATCAAATTGTCCACGGTTAAAGCTAAAAATTGACAAATTTAAATATTCCTACACAAATTTTCATCTCGGAATCATGGTAAAAATCCAAAGTTTCGACTTTCGTAGACCGTCCCTTACATATATTTTTGAATGCCTCTTTATCTACCTAACTAGGTATTTGTTTTGTATTCATGCTAGATGTAACTGATCCAGCGAAATTCGACCATAGCTAAACAAAAAATCTCAAGTTTACCAAGACGATGACGTTTGTATGTCATTGTCACATGAATATAGTGTGTATGTGTAATGTTTATTTTTATTCATTTAATGTATTTCTAATGCATATTATTTTAATTTTCGCGATCCTCCGCAATGTGCGATTCTTATTGGTCAAACTCAAACCAAACCTGTTTTATAGATCTCAAAATTATCACACGCTGCTTATCCTAAGCGGGCTGAATATGAGATTCGCAACTATACTCCAGCCAAATTCAATGACGAATACATGTATTATAATACATGTATAATAGAATGATCAAAGTAACTTACCTGTAAGTGACCTTCGATCATTATTATACGAAGTTAACGCCTCGTCTGA
>DWBA01000418.1:0-13564 GCA_018236825.1 Apodemia zela | reverse complement strand
GATGCGGTTTTTTTTAATAGATAGAGTGATTCAAGAGAAAGGTTTATATGTATATATTGTACCCGTGCGAAGCCGGGCGGGTCGCTAGTACTTAATAAAATACAAAAGACTGCACTTGCGCATTATATTAGTAGAACAAATGTTTATATATATTTATGTTGAAAATTAAAGGAAATGCCAATTTTTTCGTTAGATATGATTAAACGCCTATGCTTTAGCAAATGGTAAATTATACAACATATAAATAAGGCCAGAATAGATTTCATACTATATAAAAAGTTAAATGTTACAAATGAAGATAGAAGGAATTTCGGAAATAATTCAGCTGCGGCTAGACACAATTCTAAAAGTCAAAAACTCAGAGGTCAGAACTTACTTGTATCAATAGGACGAAATACAAATACACAATTATCTTCATAGTTCAACATATGTACAAACTGGTTACACGACTTATTAGTTATTGCAATAATCTTTATGATCGCTTTAATACATTCTCAATATTGTTAATATAGGATTCTGTAGAGTGTCTAAAATTTTATTAAAAAATGGTGGATAGGTACTATTTTTATACAAAAAATCACGTAGACAAAACTAGATCATTTTGAATTGTTGTAATAATATGATTTAAAATTTAGACGTGACCTTTTCTTAATGCAATAATTGATGGAAAATTATGACCATCGCATATAGACAGCAAAGATGTTAATGATGCGTTGCCATCCGTATTCCGTATGGCGGGTTTAACCGGCTAACTTACCCTCCAAACCGGATTATGACAGTGACAAGCACTAACGCTAATTTGGCAGAAATAGGTGAGGCGGTGGTAGAAAATGTGGGCGCGAGACATTGCAGAAGGTAGATGATCTATTCTTCAAAAAGTGCCCAGGCTTACTGACATAATCAACTCTCGATTCATTACAATAGCGATGGGGCAAGCACAAAATTAAGCATGAAAATTATGCACCCCGACTTGAGATATTGCTTTGAAGTAGTTTCTTTAACACTCAATCCGGCTCGAAGGATGATATACCTAATAATGTACAGTTTGTTGTTAACTAGTACACTATTAGTTTGATAAATGAGTACCTATTGATTATACACTTGATAGATTAGTGAGTACGCGTAGCTCTGTTGATGGCTATAAACAAACTGTCTTATTATAATAAGACAGTTTGCTTAAAATTATAATGAATAATGAGTGTCACGTAAAATGATGATGATGATGCCTGCTTAACACCAATATTGTAGTAAAATCAGGGCGATACGTTGCTATCTACGCGCAGCAGTCTATCTATTCCATAGTCTGGTAAAGTGTCCCAGTTTCTTTAGTATGACTCTATCGAATGCTTTCTCTAAATACACCAAACCGCAGAAAACTTTCTTGCCAACAGCCGACGCTTCTCTAGGATGTGCGGATTCTGCGGAATGAGAAAACTTTGTCGGTATATCCTTTCAAATCTGAAACCCTCTTGTGACTCTAACATTTCAGCAGACTTGTCTTGCATTCTCCAATAATTAATAATCATCCCATACACCTTCGATGTTAAGCTTATCAAATTGATGGCTCTGTAACTATTGCATAATATTTAAAGTTTATTTATTTTATTTTAGTTTCGGAGTACACCGCGGACATACATATAATAAAGTACCGATCACGTGCCAAAGCCTTCTTTCGTAGGCTGATACCACGTTTGGCTTTACAGGTCAGCAGTAGGTCACCATGCGATTCTTTACTGCGCCCGACTCTACTACATAGGCGGTGGGTGGCATCAGAGTATTTAATAAATAATTTGGACATAGTGAAGGCCTACGATGGGGTACGGACTTTTATTTTAGGCTTCCCGGCGAATACTGTAACTAAATTACCAGCTTTTTGATCTATTGGAAAATCAAAATATTAGCTTCCCCTGGGCTGTGTTTTTACTTTTCTTCTACATTATAATAAACTATTTCAAGTTACGGTTCTAAATGTTATTGCAAAATTTTGCAGCGTTACTTACCCCGTGTTGGTCCCTTTTTGAAGAACAGATCAACTGCCTTACTGCTAGGCATCTTGTAAAAGACGAGAAAAGACTAATCACTAACATCGTGACTACTAACTAGGTAGAGTTGTGCGACATTTTGATTGGGTTTGGTACCACTGCCTTACCTATTCCTGCCGAAATAGCGACGGTGCTTGCTGTTGTCGTATTTCGGTTTGGAGGGTAAAATACTTAGCTGGTAAAGTATAAATATGGCTTAAATATTAGTTGGTAAAATATTTCATGGTAACAATCTCTTTCCAGAAATCTAAAAATCTTATCCATGAAATGAAATTAAAAAAATAAACAACCAATAAGGGTTGGATAGGTATGTTTTGATGAAGTTTTGTGTGTCAACAGTCTATGGTGTCAACTTTAAACACGGAATTATTTGTGATTTTAATTATATTCAAATAGTTTATGTGCAGCTTGTCTAGACACGAAGCACCAGATTCTAACTACTACTACACACCCTCCAAAACCAAAAATCTTATTATATTAAATCCTATCATATAATGCTATATGAACAACCTAGCGATCATCGACGACGTAGTTTATTTGAGCAACGCCACGCGTAAACCATTGTAATATTAAACACTTGTTCCAATATTTGTTATAATTTGATATGGAAGCGTAGTTTTTAAAGATACTCAAGCTAAGACACGCTAGATAAATTAAAAATTAAATAAAACTACAATGTAATCAATAGTATTTTTTTTATTATATACCCATTAATCTTTTTTTATCA
Source organism: Apodemia zela (assembly GCA_018236825.1). NCBI lineage: Eukaryota > Metazoa > Arthropoda > Insecta > Lepidoptera > Riodinidae > Apodemia > Apodemia zela. The sequence continues at coordinate 10,795 of DWBA01000418.1, read as the reverse complement.
CAAACGTTTTACACTAGTTGTTATTGCGTTATCCTAGAACAGTTGTAATTTACACGGGAATTTATGAATAAAAACCTAATTTTATGTTGATTATAATGTATCGTACTTTGCAACAATATATTGCTAAAATTCTTAATTTATATGGCTCAAATAAATGTTTTTAACATTGTTGTACAACATGACAATTTAGTATAAAATGCTTTCGGTATAAACCATACGAACTTAAAGCGCATGGCTGAAATAATAAATACACAAAAGGATTTTCTCGAACTGCTAACAGTAAGCATATAAAAATTGTAGTTGCAAGATCATTGCAAATACATGTCGGTGGTATAAAGTACATATTATTTACTACATCTGTATAAATGATATGCCTTCGTTTATCACGCTGTTTGTAGGCTATTTGAAATTATTTTTAAATTTGTAATATAACTTTAAATAAATAATTATTGCAGATACTGTTACCCGCTACTGGTTTACAAATCAAATTACAAACCAAAGTCCGTTTTCATATTAAATTTTATCATTTGACATTAATCCCTTCCACTCGATTTTAAAACATTTACTCACTAAATTTAAAAAATTATGTATTTAAAAAAAATCTAAACGCCATAATTCTTGTGAGTTATAGTAGTGTAAATTATGAAAAACCTTTACACGTAAGAATACCAATATTCGATGTAAGTTCAAGACAGATAAAATTAGCTATCTATTTGAAAATATTAAGAAATAGCAAGTTATTTTCAAGCATACCGTAACATTAGATTCCGATGAATAAATCGGATCTTACTTAGCCGATTACGGAGTAGTCAGAGCTCTTGGCTGGAATCGCTTTTTAAATCACAAATACTGTAAATGCAGTTAAATAAAAACAAAAGTACGTTGTTTTCAAAAGTAAGCTATGTAAGACTTCAAAAAAAGTTCAAAAGTAAGACTGACAGAGTCAAATCTACCCTACGTCTAAATTTATGTGTGCAAAATTTTAATAAATGAAAATATCTATTGTTTATTAATTATTTTAAAAGCGGACTTTAGCCGTATATGATTTGGATTTAGGATTAATTCAATTATTAATTTTGTACAAATTAAGACAATAAAGCCATTACAAAATTTACGGTTATCACATGTATTACTTACCACGCTCGCAACTTTGTTATTCTTATATCTAATATCTTATATAATTAGAACACAAACGGCTTATTCTTCCCGGCGGTAAACAAAACAATTGGGTAGCTATGTAAAGCGCTATCTTTATCACTCATGTACATTTGAGCCCATTTTTAACCACCGGGAAGTATAGGCATTAATAATATTGTCAAAGGTCGTTATTGATTGACTAATCAAATTTATATTTGTACAAGAAAAGTTGACTTATATAATACCTACAAATATTAAGGGGGTTTTATCGGTTTATTGAAAATGCTTTAAAAAGTAGGCATTCATATATGATTTTTTAATAAAATTACAAGTAGTAAAGAGTTAGAATGTAGACACACGTGACATGTTATAAGCTCAGCGATATTATGAATTGAAAAATGTAACTAATTTAATATACTTATTGCCTGTAACGCGATATTCATGACATGCAATACACCTATTGTCGTATGACAAATTCTTATATTTACTGTAAACTTGCGAAAGACTTTATGTTCTAAGACGTAAAAATATAGTATGAAAAGCAAAATGTGACTCAAATATATTTTACATTTCTAAAAAAATCTCGTGTATTCAAAACTAAGAAATATATATAAAAATGCGTATACAATCGGTATGACATTTCCTTTTTAGAATATACGAGTCTGCCATTCTAAGAACGTTTCATTGCATTAACTTTAGAAATTTTATTATTTTATAATAATTTAATTAAATTAGTACTCATTTTTAGCACTGTGCATCTAACATACATCTAGTACTAAAATATACGATATATCATGAATTTGACGAATATGATACGAATTTTAAGATTGATTGCGCAGCCATGGAGGACAACTGTCTGAAATATAGACTAAACATTGAACTTTATATAAACTTTGAAATATTAATTTATTTTTATAAAAATCCCAAATGGCTTAAACAATTTAAAATTTTACATTTTTTAAATATATTTTTGATTGTATAATATATTGTTTGAGCTGCCAGATGGCTATATAGTCTAATTTGTTTGGCACTTCATGAGCATAAATCATTTTCATTTCGTTATATCTTACAATGCTATTACAATAGAAATACGATCTCAATGTGTAAAATTTTACATTTTTTTATATATTTAATTATTAATTTTACTAAAAGTAATAAACCCATAATAAAAATTTGATTTGAACCTGAATAAAATATAAACAATATCATGTTACAAAACATCATGTAAGTATACTTAAATAAAATTTATATCAAATACAATTAACACTTAAAACATGTAAAATAGTTTTTATGTGAAATAAATAAAATTTAAAGCGTAACAAATATGCGCAGTGGAATGTAACAGGTGCATCCACAATTTAATAATTGTATGTACAAGGTGATTTCAATGTTGATATAAATTATAACATGCAAGAGATACGTAAAAATGCAACCGGTTAATTGATAAAATAACCAAAATTTACAGCAAATACACTTGGAACGAATTGAAGCTTAAATAACAATATTTAAGCTTCGATGCTTTTAGATTAAGTTATCTAAAATATTACCGTATAAATCCTACATTATTGACAGAGATTATTATTTTGTACAAATTGACTGCATAATATATATTAACTTTTATACATTTTCCTGTCTAACTAGTAAAATAGCATATATTTAAATAAAAATAACTGACACAGGCAAGACTTGCTATTTATATTATTGCGTTGAAAAAAAATAACACAACAATTAACCAAAGAAACTAATTTTAATTGATTTCTTAGATTATATGATATTACGTCCCAAAAGCAACTTAACATATTTGACATTAAAAATTACATATGTAAGCTCCATAAAATATTTATATGCATGCACACATACACATATTTTTATGCTTAACCCCTAACAAGCATGGAGACTAGAATAAAGTGGGACAGGCTTATATAGCGTGACAGTTGTAAAAGTGTCCAGCTGTTAACTGAAAATAAAATTTCGAATGTCAGTGGCGTAGCATAAACTAAGATATGAAGTTAGCCGTTAGAGTGAATTGTGCTATTTATAAGTATTTAATAGCGCTTGTAGCGCTGTTTCAACAGTTTACTGGAAAGGTATTTAAAAGCGCTTTTACCCCTTTCCTTTTAAAAATTCTAATGCGACGGTGGCACGACCACTATACTATATAAAGACAATAAATTTAAACTAAAAAGCTAATCAATATTCAAATACATTACGCCGGCAGTGGAAAATTAAATATTCAGATTTTTTACAGATACTTTTTTATGTCTAAAATATACACTTACCTATGTTGATTTTGTAAATAATTTATATATTTAAAAAAATAATTTATATATTTGTTAAAATTTAATTAAGTTCTTACAAAGTTACGAAAGCAGCCAAGACATATAGAGCTCAAAAACATTTTGTTACACATATTTATATACGCGTTACATGTTTAAGTATTTTAGGGAAAATTAATTAATTCATTATAAATCAGGTAAAATTAACATAATTAACGAATTCATTTTTTTTTATTCGAATATATAACATTTCTAAGATGTTTTGTGACGTTTACTTCTCAATAAATAAAACAAAAAAACGTGATATTTTTTGCAAGTGGATATATTTAAATAGCCACCACTAACATATAAAGTTAAAGCTACATTTCTATCCTTACTATATAAACTCGTTATGATATGACCCACGATATGCTTCTGGTCTTACAAGGTTTAACGTCGATGCTTATTTGTTAGTGGTTTTATAAGTTGGTGTAATTTACTGCCACTATATCTCATTAATCCTATATATGAAAAGTGTCAAATTACATGAAAATTTATCCATTTACTTTAAGGCGGCCCAGAGACCGTCCTGCTACTCAGTAAATCTTTTCGACAGATTTCCCAAAGTCAATAAGTGCCTATGATATGATCAAGCATGAATATTTCTATATTCTTGTAATAAATTGTAAATATGTTTTCTTTAGCACGAATCGAGTTAGGCTCATAAAACTAAATCTAAATCGATTATAAAATCGATATTTTCACATCGACAAGTCGTAAAAATATTCGAAAATTAAACCGATTCTACCGATTAACCGATTAAAAAACAAGGACATCTGCTCTCGGCATACAAAGAGATCTGACAGATGTGACATTTATTCAATAAAAAGACTCATTTATTAATATTTTTGTTATTAGTTTAAAAAGGTATTGGGAGTTCTTTACAATCGAGTGTTTTTATTTATTTCGTTACAGAATTAGAAATTATTTTATCTGGATGAATAAATCCGACGTTTGTTGAACACAGGACTGTCAGAACTATTCCTACAAAAAAATATTTACTGATCATTGAGCTGTCAAAGTTATTGCTATAATTATTGAGTATAACGCTCGTGTCGGTACTGACTTATCTTAAACACACAATCAAATAAAACGCGACAATGTGCTATTGCAAGATAGAATTTACGTACTTTTTACATTAAATTGATTGTAAACAATGGTCACATTTAAAATTCAATAATTTAGTGTGCTGAGCTAAAGGGCATATCTAGTATTGGAGTAATACTTTCTAGCAGTATTACTCCAATACTATTTTGATTGCTATTATCTGAAGGCGATTAAATGTAAAAATTGAATGAGACAGAAAAATAACACCGATAGAAATTTGTATGACATCTATTAATCGAATCGTTTACAAATTAATCGAAGTTCTGTGATCTGTCACAATAATAAAAAGAAAATATTTTTCAATTAAAATGTTTTCTTGGCACCACAGCTCTTGAATAGCTACCAAAATAATAAAATCATAAGAAAATAAGATGCTAATCTTTTATCTTTATCTATGTATTTCATGGATATTTATTTCGACATTCTTATGTCAACGAAATAAGAACGTCGACATTAAAACAATATTGAAAAATGCTAGGGCTAATAGGGCCCTACAGCCTCGCTACTATTCCATTTTTATTTATTTACATATATCAGACCTCAATATCTTCGGTGTTTTGAGAATTTCATACCACAAATATTACCAATTAACTAAAACACTTAAAGAGATCACTCAACATTACGCCTACCGTTAACATGCTCTCAAAACGAGCTTCAAAATACATATCAAAATATCATTTACAATAATACGATGTAAAAAATAACAAACATTTCACTAGTTGATTGCAAAAGCAGCACAAGTCAATGATAAGATATTTGAAAGTTACAAAAAATACATGAATGAATAAAAAAACGATTACATGTTATGCCACATAGGAGTAAAATCAAAGATAAAAGTATATTAAACCAGTTACGTATATATTACTATTTAAAGATCTTAGCACATTTTATTTAAAGAGTAGAAAAAGCAGTGTTAACAAAGTGCCTGGAGTGTGCATTTAAATCTGTCGGTCACAGTTATCGCAAGGAATAAGTCTCACTCATTACAAAACAGAGCAAAATGCAATGCAATGGAACACCCAGCCAACTAAAAGATGAATTATCAAGAATTTAAAGCTTCTTTGAACGTTCCCCTCACTACTTTAGACTAGTGTTAACCCCTGCTTTATATCGCTGTAATTAACTAATGAAGAGAATGAGTAAATAAAAATTATTAGTGCGACTCAACAGTAAGAGTAAAGAGATCTACTTCTAGACCATATTTTTACGAAAAATGTAGGTGTACGATATAGCAAAACGTCTGAGTGTTTAATTTTAAAAAATATCTGTTTTTGAACTTGTGCTGCTTGTGCTACTTGGACAATAGATTTATACCCACCAACCATCCTTACACATAAGAGCGCTCATTTTGTATTGTCAGGGTATTTGTGAGTTGTGTGATCCTTCAACATTCGAGGCTCCATCTAGCCTTTTGGGGGGCTCAGGTGTTGATAAGGGGGTCGTTTCGGGAGATTGGTCTTCGATAGGGGAATCAGGGTTAACAGCGTTGACACCCGCCTCCACGGGGTTGATTGGAGTTACTGTGAGTTTAGGAAGGGGTGGGATAGGGGGCGCGGGAGAACTGGCGGGAATACCATTGTTCATGCGCTGGTAGTGCGGCTTCCACGTACTGGCGGGTGGAGTGTAGTTTAAGTGGTCGTACTCCATCTCTGTCGTGTACAAAAGACAATGTTAAAAAATACATGAACACGGACTCGTGTGGTATATTACTTTTCAACAGAAAATACTAACACCTTAACACCTTCAACAGAGGATGGAAAGAAAGTGTAAAATCAAACAACCAACTCTAACGTTAATCGCTAATCCGTAACTGAAAATTTAGCTTCGTTTAATGTGAAAGCGTTACATTTCTAAAGATTTAGCGGTACTTAATTGTTAAATTAAGATAAAATTAAAAAAAAATGTTGACTATTGCAGTTTATGCAAGATATGAAACATCATTAAAAAAGGGTCTAGTTTTTTTTACATTATATGATAGCAAACAAGCAGCTGACTCCCCTGATGGAAAGAGACAACCATCGCCTAAAGACACCAGAGATGTCAATGGTGCGTTGCTATCCGTGTGGCGGAATGGTACCTAATGCCACATGCAAAAGTTAGCCGGCTACCTTACCCTCCAAACCAGAACACGACAATGAGAAGCACTGACGCTATTGCTGTTGTAATAGGTAAGGCGGTGGTACCAGACCCGGGCGAAACAATGGAGAAGTAGAACTCTAGCACTCTACTAGTAATCACGATGACAGTGACACGTATGCCCAGTCGTTTGCCTTTTACAAACTGCCTGGCAGAATGGCAGATAGTCTATACTTCAAAGGGGGCCCGGGCCAATACGGGGAAAGTTTCTAAAGAAATTAAAAGAAATCAACTACATGACAGTTTTCAGACGGCGTCAGCAATGTTTTATTGCACTAAAAGCGCTTTGTAATAGCGTCTAACTCGCGTCGATCTAGACATTATCACACGCTGCTTATCCTAAGCGGGCTAAACGCACTGCGCCACGAAAAACATATTCAGACTCTCGTGTCCGCATTTTTTTGCAGCGCAGTGCGGTCCAAGCGATGTCATCTTGGCAAATAATGAGCACTTAATATACGATTATGGACTATTAAAGGTGAAATTTAAACGTTAATCCTTTAACTGAAATGGTAACTTTGTTAAGTAAGGATCAACGGATTAACGGTTTTGTGCTCAGCTTTGGTTGCAACTAGCGCTTAGTATTTATATTAGAATCCATATTTTGAAAATAAGTGTAACAGCAAACCCGGCAGATTTTTTTTATATCAAAAGATGGCACATATTTGATATATTTGATAGCTTTCTTGGTAGAAAAAGATAACCATCGCCTATACACACCAAAGATATTAATGGTGCGTGGTTAACAGCGCGATGTACGAGATAGACGTTGCAGAACTCTACCACCTAATACTAGATAATACAGATACATACCTAATCCCTCCTTAAGTTTAATTTCATCATACACATGATCCAACTTGTTGTCATCCTCTATACAATGATATAAGTTTGGATTTGTGAGATCTGCGTCTTTGTTCTTCAGGGACGACAGTGGGTCGTAGGCTGAAAGGAACAATCTCATTAAAATTCACACTTTATCCACAAAAATTAAATATGGTGTACTGACCTAAATCTTTCGAGTCCGCAGTTATTAGTTTGGTGTTAGAATTTACCTATTCCCGCCGCAATAGCGTCAGTGCTTGTCATTGTCGTGTTCCGGTTTGGAGTTGAAGGATAAGGTAGCCGGTAAACTTATGCTTAATTTTTATATTAAGACCTCACCACAAGGATAGCAACGCACCATTTACATCTTTGGTATAGATAGGCGATGATTGTCCCTTTCCACCAGGAGAGCTATCTGCTTGTTTGCTGTCTTATGACAAAAAAGGCAGTTAACATGCAGTCAATTCTCGTGATGGAAACATATAGTCATCTCTTATAGACACCCGATATTAATGGCGCTTTTGCTGTTCATGTTTTTTTTATATATTTCATAAGATAGCAAACAAGCAGATGGGTCTCCTGATAGAAAGAATCAACCATTGCCTATAGACACCAAAGATGTTACTTGTGCGTTGCTATCTTGTGACAAGGTCTTAATGCCACATGTATAAGTTTGCCGGCTACCTCACCCTCCAAACCGGAACACGACAGTGACAAGGACTGACGCTATTGCATGCAGGAATAGGTAAAGCGTTGGTAATATACCTGGGGCAAGACTGTGTTAGCTAGTGCTATTTTCAAAAAAGGATATTTAATAAACGGCTGGATTTTATCATTTCTTTAACACTGACACCAATTCATTTTAATATGATTTTAAAGTGTCACAATCAAACTCTATACTTACTTCCATTAGAGCTGGTAGCCGTCATTCGCAGCTTTTCCAATGCTGCGTTGCTCAGTTTGCTGCCTGAGCCTAAGTTGTTGAATATGTGTGTCGCGTTGTTTAGCAACGTGGTGGAATCGTCACCGCGAGTCGATCCTTGGAACGAGTACACCGGGTTGTCGAAATGTTGTTGTTCTGTTAAACGAAATTAAATAAGGACATTATATAAATAGACTGTTTGGCAAAGAAAATTTGCAGTATGTTAATTTATATAAATTGTGTGTGTATGTGTGTGTGTGTGTGCGCGTGTGTGCGTGTGTGTGCTTGTGTGCGTGTGTGTGTGTGTGTGTGTGTGTGCTTGTGTGCGTGTGTGTGTGTGTGTGTGTGTGTGTGTGTGTGTGCGGCGCCCACCTGTCTGCGCGGCGGGGTCGGCGGTGTAGTGCACGTGCGCGATCTCCCGCTTGAGCGAGCGCACGCGGCGGCGGTAGTACAGCAGCAGCAGCAGGGCGGCCGCCACGCACGCGCCCACCACCACCACCAGCGCCGCCGCCAGCCCGCCCGACCCGCCGCCTGCCACACGCCACCACATTATTACCACCACACACGATCCTGGATACCTAATGCACTCGTACTATCGCTTTATATTATTTCACTGTCACTTCGATTTTCTAATTTTGGACAAATCAAAGTGAAGTTTTTTTAGGCATCTTGCACGTGTATTTGAAACATTTAATCACCAATCATTATGACCTTTATGCCTTCGAAAGGCAGGGTCCACCTTACTCATTCCGTGTATGCATTATATAAACATATTTGAAAACAGCTTAAAAAAAACTATAACTCACCAGTAAATCCATCTTTTACTAATAAACATGGGTAAAATACCCTAAAATAAAATAGTCCCAATTCGATTCTCTTGTTAGAGAACTGTTTACTTCTGACTTGTGTACCCTGACGTGTGTAATTCTAAGTTCTATAACTTGGTTGAATATTTTCGTGAGTGTTTAATTGGATTTTAAAATACGAGATATTTTCTCATACAAACTTACTACACAAATATCCCCTATTTTAGCCACTTGGGAATTTATTTTTGAATAAAACAGTTAGCCTATGTTTGGCCCCGGATTTTAAATTTATGTCCATGCCAAATATCAACAAAATCGATTCACCGGCCTTGCCCTGAAAGTGTAACAGACGAAAGAATAAATGGACAGACTTTCTCATTCATAATAATAGTATGGATCTACATCTTATTAGCAACATAAGAAGAAAGTAAATACTTAAATTTTTATAATGTTGATACTTACCTTGTGGTTGCTCGATCACTATGGCGTCACTAGCATGTACGTCGCAGTTTTCCCCGATAAAACCGCGGTGGCACATGCAGCCCTTCACTTGGTCACACACCCAGTGGCCCACTGACGAACAGTTGCAAGCCTCCATACAATGATCTCCATAATATCCTTCTGGGCAAACTGAAAAAAACACATTTAAATCATAAATAGTGTTTGATGAAATTCATTGGTTTCTCGCAGCTTACTAAGGCAAGCAGCTAAAAACGAAATAATGTATTGTAGGCAAAGATAATATGTTCCACGCTGGAAAATATACAAAATCGTATGTTAAATTAAAAAAATTATATACATAATTGGAGAAATGATTTAGCTTGTTTTTTAAACACTCAGGAGTTATTTATACTGAACATGATCTTTAAAGAGGAAATAAAAAAATAAGCGTTTTCGCGAAAGCCTATAAGAATCGAATGATGGTGTGCTACAAAAAAATTAAATAAAATTTTAATTGTTATGAGTGTATATGAAATTTTAGTTTTAATGTACGCTATTTTTATACTTTAAAATAAATTCAATGCAATTAGCGAAATAAGGTACGTAGTTAAGTATTTTTTCAAGACATTAATTTTTTGTTAAAATTTGTTTTATTTGTGTCGTAAGTTAAAATTAAGAGAGTGTATTTATTGCCTATAATTGAGGCATCACTTAGACATTATGATATTTGTAATTTTCTGTTTTGCATGTTTTTGGTCTTTGTCTTGTTGGCAGTACCAAATAAATAAGCCAATTATTAGCTGGTGCAGGAAGTTTATTAAGTAAACAACGAAATGTTCATTCCAGAAAAAAATATTGGGTACGATAATTGTCATTCCAGTAATATATCTTAATATTTCTGGATTTCAACACAATTTTCCCTAATATTGGTTGGTAACAAAGTCTGACTCTTAGGTAATAAAAGTACTGAGTAGTGGTGTATATGCGTATCTCACGCTGCGTGCAGTAACGGGCAGGGCAGCGGCGAGCGTTTGTGTGTGTGTGTGTGTGTGTGTGTGTGTGTGTGTGTGTGTGTGTGCGTGTGTGTGTGTGTGTGTGTGTGTGTGTGT
>DWBA01000417.1:0-13564 GCA_018236825.1 Apodemia zela | reverse complement strand
AATCGCCTTTTACGACATGCCTGGCAGAACGGCAGTTGGTCTATTCTTCAAAGGAGCCCGAACCAACACGGGGTTATAACTTAAATGATGAGACATAATTTTGCCGAAAACTTTTTTTATCAACTATTTATGTTTCTACCGGTAGAAGAACGTTTTAATCTGAAGAACTTATTCCAATGGACGTGAAAAAATGTATTTTGTAGTGGTTTAGCATCAATTGCAGTTTAATATAGGTACTATATTTACAATAACATACTAGTAACATTGAATCACATGTTATCATACAATCATATTGATCAAAAGAACAAAACAAATCAGAACCTCAAAAATTTATTTTCATTGGCATTCTTATGTAACGTTTATGAGATTCCTTCATTGATTCAATGTTCCGAACTGTATTCTATCCTTGTACATTTTACAAATTCTTAAAACAGCTATAGAATTATGCATTGCTAATGAAGCGAAGCTAAGCATATAATTAATTAATTTCAGCTTAAAAACTTTATTTCTTTGCTAACATAACTTTATTGCAATATGGAAGTTTCCAGTAATTCTTAAAATACTTTTACTATTGTATTTTATACTCATTCTTTAACATCGTCTAAGCTAATTAATAATTGAAATCACAATTATGCTGTTTTTAAGATAAACTAATGTTTCTCAACCTGTGCGTTTATAACGGGATATCGAAAATCGGTTTTAATTAATAGTATTTTTTCCGAACAATCGGCTACTTAATTTTTTAAAACACTCCAGTTATCGATAATAACAATTCACTAGGTATTTAATTAATATTTATTTTTAAGTTAATGAATGCTAGGGTAAGTAAGTACCTGTACACGAAGGATGAAAATCTACAATATAGAAATTGTATATAATCGGTGTTTCTTATGGATTCAAAAATGGCTGGCGTGATTTTGTTGAAATTTATACAAAATTCAGAGTAGCGGTCGGATGACACATTTTCTTTTTGACCTTTTAATTTTGTGCCGGGCGAAACTAGGGCGTACAAAGTAGTATTAATGGATAATACTACTATTACTATTTACTTCACTATCTTCTTGTTGTGTCACTGAATTAATTTTATTTTACAAATTGTTTAAAAATGATGGCTTCTGATGTTTTAACAATTAAAAAATCTAGAGAAAACATTTATTAAAATTCAAAATTTTTGTGTAAAAATGTCCAGTTTGTAACAAATTTAACGAACGTTAAATTATAGCAGCAGTTTCGCCGAACTCAACACAGATTGGGAAACATTACAATCAACGAACTAACTGTTATATCACTGCGTGCATGTGAACACAATATTCGATTTAACTTTGACACTCACTGTTTATTGGCGTTCGCCATTAAATGTTTAAGTTGGAGCCTCAGGCTCAGTTATGGATCAGCTAGGTTGCTCGTCACTCTCCCTGTGTACGAGGACGCGAACCACTGTTGGAGGCGCGGATGGGGGTGGGGCAGCATCAGGGGAAGCTTCAGTGACGAGTATGCTCACTGCACTATTGGCATGAGGTGACGGAGTACGAGCTCTTAATGGAGTCGCTATCCGCTTGGTTGAATTGTTTCGAGATGTTAACCTAAGTGAGCCTGTAATGGCAAATAATGTAATAAAATTATACATTTTTGAGAGTAACTAGATATTTTTTGATGACCGTTAATATACCATGCATAAAATACTTATTATCGATTGTTAACAGGAAAAGTTAAATACGGTCTTTATCATTGAAATACTAAAAATAAGCCATAATACCTTTATTCAAATAAAGTAAGTTTTCCATTGATCTAAAAATAATTTAATAATTTATTCTGTTAACACATTAGGCACGTACAAACAAATGTTTATTACTAAAATTATTTCTCTGACTTAAATTTTAAAATACTATATAAAAATTAAACTACAAGGTACATTCAAAACAATTATGCTAAACAGACATATATGGCAGTCACAGTAATTATTGAAGTATGTACGTATTTAAGTAGATGTTCACTGGAAGAAAAAGCGATCATGCAAGGACTGTAGCATTTTAGGTAGATAGTAAAAGTAATGATTACAGAGGCATGGAATACTGAGTAATTTTATAAGTCTTCTATAAGTCAAACTTTAATTATAGCTAAATATGGATGTATCTGGTTATTTACGAAAACTACAAACTGTCTAATATCTATCCTTTTAATTGGAATGTTCTAAATTTACATTGCTAATAAAATATATAGTAATAAAAACTCTCAGATCATTTTGCCCATTTTGAGTAAAATAAAAAGACATTTAAACACATTAAATACCATAAAAATATCTTTAACATAAAACCGACTTAAATTTTTAATATGAGTCGGTAATTATAATTTTAATATGACTGAAAGCGAGTGAATGTTGTCTCTGTCCGGTAAAGGCGTACCGCAGGAACGAGTAGGCCTAATTTTTTTTATAATCATTCACATTTGTCTAAATCATACAGCTTCTAAATAATGTAAAGTTATTAAAAGTTCAATAAGTTTTTAAAATCAGAATAGGTAATAATCATTTTAAAGGAAAAGTAAATTTTAAAATCATAATCGATTATTCTTAAAATTTTAAGTAAATACTATGAGAATATCAGATCTTGCGTTAGGGGGTCCAATATTTTCATTTACTGTCCATTGAGGATTATTGCGAAATGACCTGTGAGTTCTGTTCAATATCTAGGAAAGTAATTTAGTACTTTATCAATCAGCCTAAGTACTAGTAAGCTTAAGAAATATCGTTGTTTTACTCGTATGTGATTGTAAACGCGAAGTTACCTCTGAGATTTCATTTCATGTCTATAGTCAATTTTATCAATCGGCTAAAACAAATTATTGGAGTAAATTTTAAGTACAAGGGAGTTACGATGACACTATATTAAAATTTAATTGAACTTAGTACTACAGTGTGAGTGGACGGTTCATGTCAGTTTTTTATTAATAATTGTATTAAAATTGTAACGATTCATGTAATTATTGTCCTTAAAAATCGTGGAAACCTATTTTATTCAATTACGTTTACATCCTAGGTACTTCTAGGTATGTTGTGTATACTGTGTTAATTATTTTTTACTTTTTTAATTCTCTAAGCATTATATAGGATTATGTAGTTTTAATGCAGTTGACGAGAATATATTATTAAAGATTGACTGTAGGTTGTCTGTGGCCAGGGTCAAAACATAGGTAGGCATAAAATGTGTAAAATCAAGTAAGATTCGCATGTACTGTGATATAGAAACATTTAGAGATAATTTCATTCCTTATCCAAAAAATATAATTGACATCATTATACCTAATGATACCTATAATGATAATTAATAATCCAAATTTCTAATTGAGCGCAGTTGAAGTTCAAACACATTAACATTAAATTTTAGGAATGAAATTATATTAAATTCTTCGCATTAAGGATCTTTTTGTAAAATTTAAAAGTAAAAGTGTTAAAGATGCATACATATTTAGAAATTTATTTGTAAAGCTCGACGTTTCGGCTAAGTTACATTGACCGTGGTAAGGAATGGACTCAAATATTTGAAACATATGTACAATTTCCTGCCATGCTACAATAAAAAGCTATATACACACACACAAGAATTGCTCGTTTAAAGGTATTAGATATCTAAGCATGAACAGCTTAATGACATTTCTAAATTTGTATAATTCAAAATTTAGTTATTTCTGATGAATATGAATTGCAAATTGCTATTTACGGAAACCACGCTTGTTGTAGTTGGAACTGTTTTCAAATATGGAAGGTTCTTACTTTACATTCCAATAAAAAAAAATATTATTCAGACAACAAATGTTGACAACAGACATCCATTAAATGTTAGTAAAAAAATATTTTATATGTTAGTACTTAATAACTAAAAATGACTTGGTGCTATTTATTATATATTTGATTATATATAATTAAAACACACTGAAAAACATTCTAAGATAGTTTTGTCCAGTTCAAGAAGGTAGTGCGCAGTCATTTTGTTAGGCAGATAGGCGGTAAAGGAATGAAGGCAAGTCTCACTCCATGGATCATAATGTAGAATGACACTTTCTCTCTGTCTAATCTGAATGAGAATATTGGAATGAAGAAATGAATGTACGTGTAATCACGGATTTTCATTTCGATATTACATTGGTATCTAAATTTTATGAATGAATAGTTGGCAGCAGGATAATCAATTTTTTGAATTCGTTAAAAACCGAATAGCTTAGAATCACAATTTGCGTACCGTTAAGAATTTAATAAAAAAGTTGACAAGAACACAAAACATTTTTTTAAAAGCATGACAAGAAATTGTACTATCAAAGTACAAGTTTTAAACAGTGTAGTAATTACAAGATTTAATGCGAAGGTCTGAAGTATATATAGTAAGGAAAAGACACAAAAAGCCAAACATTACATATGAACCTGCTCGTTTCATGCCGCCATCTTCATCGACAGCGTCCTGGTGACGGAGGAAAAACGGCAAACCATATGCTGACCTTCTTCTAGTAGGTATTGGCTCTGATACACTCGCCTGCTTCAATATAAATAACATTAAGCTTATTGGTATCATTAATGTTCAACATTATCATAGTTCATGACGGCCAGAGTCGCCTTAGATATCTAGGTACTCATCATTGTTTCCAAATTCTCCTAACCTAATGTAACGTATTTTAATACTGCCAGACCAGAGTACTGTAGTACTCGAGGACAATTATAGATGAATATGATTTGATTTTCGAACACTAAAATATTTTTATTGGTCGATCCAACCACAGAACACTATTACTCCAGGAGAATCCAGTCTACGTAACCCCTACAATGTAAAATTTTCTAGGATATAGAAGAATCGTGAACGCTTAGAAGAAGTTATTTCGTGAGATTTTTAATGATAAGTTTTGATACAATTAGCTCACGAAACTATTTGAGGGTGGTAAAATACTATCCAAGTGAATTGGCTCTTCGAATTGAATCTTATCGTAAAGTGTATAATCGCCCATTCGCCAATGACGTTCTTACGGAGGTGTAATAGTAAATTTAGTTTGCAATAATTTATGCTACACGTTTCACAATCTCTCCCTATGTTGATCTGAGCCTGTGTTAAAGAATAGAATATACCTTTCTACCAGACAGTTCGTTAAAGGTAAATAATTAACGAACGAGTTCTGCAATTTCTCGCTCGCTTTTGGTACTACCGACTTACCAGTTATTTTGCCGTAACAGCGTCTTATGCTTGCGACATTAAATCTGTGCCACGCGGATGGTAAAATCATAGGTGTCAATAGGCCATGATGTCTATTTCCATCATTAGAGCCACTTCTAATTTGTTATCCTATAATATAAAAGAAGACATCGTAGGCGGCAAAACTTTTTTGAATTGGATTGTGAGAGAAGATAGCTAGTCCGTGAGATTGTCGGTTTTAGAAATTGTAATTTCGTTATCTGTTTAGTCGGTCACAGAGAAACCGCAAGTAATAAGTTAATATTAAGTTATTTTTGACGACTTACAGTTTTATAAACGACTGGCTACGAAAAGTACAATTTTTTGATGTTTCGTATCGCGTGAAAACAAATAGGAAGCAAGTTAAACCATGCTTCTCCTAACTAAATAATGCATCAAAAAAGTTAAACTTTTTGTTATTTACCGCTTAAGATCCTCAAAAATAAATTATTCGTGTATCGAATATAATAACATTATGCTTTGCTTCATTTAGCTCGCTTATCCCTGATGTGTTCGTGAAGACTTGAGTCTAGATGCCCAACAAAATTAAACTTATCTACTCGTATTCACTTGTACTAAGTAAATTGTTAATAAAAGAATCATTTATTTTAATAATTAATAATTCCTCATTTGAGCGAGATTGTTTTATCTGACGGTGGTTATCTCAAAAATTTCAAGACATTACATACCTGTTCAGTAGGCGTTGCACCAGGTAGCAACAGAAGTGGTAAGTTTAGCCAAGCGCCTCCCAGCTCGCTGATATCTGACGCATCCGATGCCCTTGAAGACTTACGGCTGGATGCGTGAGAGCCTCTACGGACATGAAGGAGCGCACTGAGTCGACCTCCCCAGCCCGCGCCGGGTGACCATTTAGTGCTCTCCTCTTCTTGAGAAGGACTTCGATTTTTTCTTCTGAGAATGTTTGAGTAATTTGTAACTTTTTGCATGCTTAATTGACTATTTTTATTTTACAATACAGAATAAAATATTGTAAAGTCCACTTTATTCGAAGTGTTAACACGGAATGAATGAACACGGGAAACGTATCACGTTAATAGCATTTAAAAAAAAACATTTTTTTTTGAAGTATGTTCCGAGCCTACTATGAAGCTATGCTGCTAGGCAGCTCCCAAAAGGCGAACGATTGGCAAATTGTCTCACTACCATTATGACTACTAGGTGGCAGATTTTCGCAATGTCTTGCTCGTATTTTGTATCACTATTCTATAGGGTATACGTATTAACATCCTGTCACAAGGATAGCAACGCACCGTTACCACCATCACCATCCTTTATGTCTATAGACATCTGATTGTTTGTCATCCTATGATATCTAAAAAAAAGTAGAAACAACGCCAAACATGTTACTATCATCGTGACACTACTAAGTAGTAGGGTTTAACGGCTCGCCTGCATTTGTTAGTATACATTATCCTACCGCAAAAATATCAATGTTACAGTCGTGTCCCAGTTTGGAGAATATGGTAGCCGGCAATATTGTCTACTAAGTCTATGGTGATAATTCATTACGCGACTTTTCGAAGCGACTCCGAAGAACTAAATATGTATATAGGTACGGTAAGAAGCTTAATAATCAACATACTTAACATAATCTCGCCACAAGCGTTGAATGGTTCTAGCGGCCTTATCTTCTCTTTTCCATATTCTAGTAGAAGAAACTATCTCTAATTCTTTCCGTGTAGGAAATTGTTTTTTAAATTTAATATCCATTTGTTCTTGTAACTGTCTAAATGTATCTGTTTCTTCTACATGACCAAGTACATGTTTTACAAGTGCGTGCAATATATCCAAACAGTGAATTTTATTTCCTTTTGCTATAGGTAGGTTGAAACTAACAAGTGCTACGGTATTTGGTTTAGATATTCCTAACGGAGGGTCCAAAGAGGCTATAAAATCTGACAGCTGAGCAAAACTTATAAACTGAGTTGCATGTGGATCATACCTGAAAGAAAAACGTTTGGGTGACCATTAAATATACGAAGAATGCTCATATTAAGAGACAAAGCAACATCAGAAGGAGCATTGAGCAACACTCTTCAAGCACATAAATATTTAAAAGTTACATTATGAATATTTATCTTTAGTTATCTACCTACTTAATTAATACTTTTCTGATAATTACCCATATTTGTGACAATTTTATTACAAAATTCGTAAAGTAGGTAGCCGGTACCCGGTAGACTTATGCATGTCATCCCGCCACATGGTTAGCAACGCACCATTAACATCTATAGTTTCTTTTATAATTTATATCATAAGATAGCGATTCGTTCAAGTACATTATAGTTAAAAGATCAATTCATGTACTAAAGGGAAAAAGAAAATGATTTAATAAACTTACTTCGACCATCGAATATAGAACATTTCTAAGTCATCTTCAACTATACCAATCTCTTCTTCTTGATGTGCTTGATTGAAATTTTCTAATATTATCGCAATGTACATGTTAATAACGATCATATAGCTTATAATAATGAAAGAGGTAAAATATGTGATGGCTAATAGAGGACTCCCACAGTTTCCATTAGAGTGGCCATGATCACCTAGCTCACAATCTGGTGGTTGTATCATTAACGATTCTAAAACGTCATTCCATCCCGCTGATGTCATGAGACTGAAAAAAAAAATTCGTAATAGAACATGGTGATTCTCTTGCCGTGACCAACAATCATAAGACATGTTAATGAATTAACCGAGAGCTTAATTGGAAGTTAATCATCTTAATGGTTACTTGTTGATTTAATAATTCTTTCGGAGTTACCTACTATTTGTACTTAGCATTAAGATTTAAAAAAATAATGATAATACTTTCTATTTAGAACGCGCTCATTTGTTATTACATTTTTCATTTAAAACTAAATTAAAAAGTAGTTAAATCTTGATTTAATCTACTCTTTAATTATGATTTAAATATTCTCAAAACAAGAATGATTAAGTTTTACTTCAATAAGATGCAATTTTTATGAATAAATATTATAGATAAGTGTGAAACATTTTTCGTCCCGAAATTGTCTCTAGTTCTTTATCTATATATGTAGTAGAGCATCCAATGAGAGTAACCTACATGGTGCATTACTTTATGGTACCTACCAATAATCAAACAATAGTTATCAGAAGAACCGGTTATTTGTGATTACTTTTGTTTTATTATTGGTTTGACCTCGAAAACTAAATAACTATTACAACTAAAATTTGAAAGTCGATAACTATTACAAGTTTAACAATGCGGAAAAGATAAAAACAGCTCGTGATTCGGATAATATCCGATGAAAAATGGAAAAAGGAGTTGGCGCACGCCCTACGCCAGAACAAATAAATTCTGAGTTTGACCGGTTCACTCAACTCGCTCACGAGATACTTTCTTTATTAATCGGTTATAATTATTATTATATTAAAGGGTATTGAACCACTTACTTGATTAACCGGTAAATAAATGAGCGTAATTTAACCGGTAACATGGACGATATTAACCGCTATATCAGTACCGGTTTCATGCTCTGGTTAAAATTAGCTGAGAGTTGATGTTATCATTAATTTCACTAGATGACAAACGAGTAGTTTGTCATCTAGTGTAAATCGTGGAAAATCATCGTGGGTCGTTCGTTTCACTCTTTCTACTCCACTAGGATGCCGGTGATATTAATTTTATTTATTACAAAAAATGGATTTTCTTACCGAAAAAGTAGCTGCATACTCCTACCAAAGGTTTGAAAATTGACTATATCATCTAGAGCTCCTTGTTCTTTCACATGGCCGAATACAGACATGCCAATTATTGCGTAAATAAACGTTATCAGAGCAAGCAATGCCCCGATGTTAAAAAGTGCTGGCAGGGAGACAACCAACGCAAAAAGTAATTTTCTTATGCCTTTTGCGGCCTAAAAATAATAACGATCACAAGATTAGTTTAGTGTATCTTAATTAATAAATTATCGCCATCGTTTTATATTAATTCTAAGAAAAATATAAAGTATCTTCACGCCCCTATCCCTGAAGAGGTAGGCAGAGGTACAACCAGTGCACCCACGTGCCAAAGATACTCGGTCCTAGCCTATCGCCAACCGGGTACTGTTCCAATCTCGGGGAACGTTGATTTTATCAGAAAACTGGGAAAAACACAATGTTTGATTTCCCGACCCGGGAATCGAACCCAGGACCTCATGTGGTCAACTCCAACACCGGACCACTAGACCACAGAAGCGATCTAGTCATACATAGATCACAAATATACTTAAATAAATATCTACAAGTTACCTACAAACGCATATATCACCAAAATAATGCAGACCAGCTGGCTTAGGATACGCAGCGTGTGATAATGTCGAGATTGACAAAAGAGGTTTGACCAATAAGAAGAATTAATATGTTTATTCGACGCGATGCACGATTCTTATTGGTCAAACTCAAACCAAACCTGTTTTATCGATCTCGACATTATCACATGCTGCGTATACTTAGCCGACTGGAATAAGTTACAAAATATATACTTACTTTAATCAGTCTTAAAATTCTCCCTATTCGAAATACACGGACCACTCGCAACAAAGTGGGAGATATGGGCAAATCTATCATGATATCCTCCATGACTATACCCAATATTGACGCTAAAACTAATAGAAAGTCGAATACGTTCCACGGCACTGTGAAGTAGTGATATCGTAGACCAACAATTTTTACTATCGCCTCTGAAAAATTAAAATATTAAATAGCTAAAAAAATAAAATAATTAAACACATTTTTTATATCATGAGATAGCAAACAAGCAGATGGGTCTCCTGATGGAAAGAGTCAACCATCGCCTATAGACACCAAAGACGTTAATCGTTCGTTGCTATCTTGTGGCGAGGTCTTAATGCCACATGCACAAGATTGCATGTGGCATTAAGACCTCGCCACAACACCCTCCAAATCGGAACACGACGGTGACAAACACTAACGCGGAAGGAATAGGTAAGGCGGTGGTACCAGACCCGGGCGTGAAATGCTAAACTCTACCACCTAGTAGCCACGATGGTAGTGACTCGCATAGCCAATTAGTCGCCTTTTATGTCATGCCTGGCAGTGAGATACCTCGCAAATGAGAGAAAAGATTTAGTTGATGTCGACTATTTTGTTTCTCTTTACATCAACATCCCTTTTATTTACATCAATATCTTCACTCCAGATCTTTCACGGGGTAGGCAGACAGAACCGAGTGCCATATGTCACGATCCTTGCAAATTTGTCTTGCCACATTCATTACTCTCTTCGTAAAAACACGTCGGTTGCGAAAACTCTTGACACCACCTTCGGCCAGTACCCGATCAATCTCTTTTATTTAGTACTTTAAAGTGGTTTGCTTATCGCTCCATTCACTTTATTCCCTGTACATACTCTTCTTTATATATCAGCAGTGTACCTTCCACCTTTGCAAAAAGCACATCTAAAATATACAAATTCATTTACCTGTTCTAAATACTTAAAACATTTACCGCAATTTTACACCAGTCTTGGTTTCTTCTCTTTCCAAATACCAAAATTTTGGTTTACTTTGTATTCTATTGAATTTTAATATTGGTATACCCTACTCTTACATCAATCTCTTATAATAGTGTTTGTAGCTCAAAAGAGGTAGAGACCAAAAGCACAACATTAAATATTAATTAAACCAAATTTTCTGTAACCTCAGGCTACATTATCGCCCGAAGATTCGTGGTCGCGATAAGACTTCGTAGCACAACTACGAAGTTTTATCGGCAGCTAAAGTATAAAACCGAGTTTTTGTCGCCCGAAACCGCGAGATATTTTCGACAGATTCTTTACTGAGTAGGCAGATAAAATCGAGTGCCATACATCACGGTCCAGACAGACTTGCTTTGCTTCCTCCACATTCATGACTCTCCCCATGCAAACACCTATTACTTAACTATATCGGAAAATATCAACAATAGGGGAAAAGTTCGTGATTAAAAAGATGGGAAGCATCATCCTCCACAAAAAAGGCTACTTAAAATTATCATTATATCAATTAAAATATTCTTAACGTAAACGGTAAGCCGTTTCCGAGATATTTGCAACATGGCGGCTAAAGCTCGCGGTTTAAGGCGATAGAAACTCAGTTTAAACTTAGGGGGCACCCTCTGATATAATCCAATTTTTGGTGCTAAAAATCCTTTACTAGTAGTGTGTGAGGCGACATTTACTTTCAAAAATATAACATCAACTTACCCAAGCCAAAAACTGTTGTAAAAAATGCGTTGCTAACTTCTAATATAAAGAAAACCGAATGCGGTTGGTCGTAATGCTCTATACCCATGGTTAACATGTTTAAGAATATTAGAACAAAAATGGCTATTTCGAATCTACGTGAATTAGATAAATCGTAAAACATTGCTAGAAATTGATTTCTCGGTCGCTTTATTACTTTCTGTGGCTTCTTACGGCCTAGCTTCTTCATGGCTGTATAGTAATGCTTTTGACTTTCAGTTAAAAACATTTCCAAAACACCACCCTCATACTGTAAAAAAATAATTAGGTTAAACTTCAGTTATATTATAACATTGCATTGTTAATCATTTTGTTTGGGATACCAACCTTTTTTTTGAGCATATTAAAATTGTCTATAATTACTCCTATAAATAGATTTAGTGTGAAGAACGACCCGCATACGATGAAAATAACAAAATATATGTAAGCATAAAGATTGGCTTCTCTCGCGGGTTGCATATCAACTCCCCTTGCATCCACTGCGTCCGCCATAACTTCCATCCATCCTTCGAAAGTTGCCACTTGAAATAACGCTAAGTATGCGATCCCGACATGATCAAATGATATTTTTGAATTTATCCACGAATAATTATTGTAGAAGCATTCCCATTTATCATTAACTATCTGAAAACAAGAATATAATTTTATATATGCACTTATATTATTACTGTACTATAAAATATTGCCATGTGTTGGTCCGGGTTCCTTTGAAAAATAGACCATCTGCATTTCAGCCAGGCAATACTTGTAATTGTCGTGCTCCAGGTTGGAGGGTGAGCTAACTGGTAGACATGTGGCATTTCCATGCCGTCACACGATTAGCAACGCACCATTAACATCTTTGGTGTCTATAGGCGACGGTTTCTCTATCAGGAGAGCCATCTCCTTGTTTGCTATCTTATGATATAAAAAAAATATTTCTCACCTCAATAGGTAATAATTCTCCTTCTTCGTCAACACACTTGAAAAATTTTCCACCAAAAAACTGAACACCCATTATAGAAAAAATTAACCAAAACACCAGACACACTAATAAAACATTGAAAATGCTGGGTATTGCATACATTAGAGCATTCACAACAATACGCATTCCTTGCCATCGAGATATTGCTCTTAGAGGTCTTAAAGCCCGTAAAGTTCGAAGCGACCTTAACACCTTTAAGTTTTCATTTTCTTCTATTAATAAACTAAACACTGAGACCTGAAATAATAGTAAAATTAAAAAAGTAAAAGATTATGATCATGCAAAAAATATTAAGAAAATTCATACTTACAAAAACAATAGTAAAATCTAAGAGAGTCCAAAAACTGGTAAAATATCGATAAAAACCCAATGCTATCCATTTAAAAACCATTTCCACGACAAAAATCATACAGAAACTTAAATTAGTCCAATACAATATCTTTTTCAATGGCTTATTGCTATCTAAATGAATGTCTTCAAAACATAAGGTAATACTGGAGGCGAATATCAGTACTAGCACAAACCACTCAAAAGCTGGGGTGTCTACGTATGTTAGGATAAATGTGCGCAAAAACATCCAACGTTGACCCAACCTAGTTTGAATGCAAGCATCCCAGCATGAGCACCTGAAAATTGATTTCTGTTATATAAAGTGTAAAGTTAAAAATAGTATATAGTTTTAAAATTGATTTCTGTTATATAAATTGTAAAGGCAGACTCAGATAGGTTCGTCGCTTTGTAGTATAGTTATACGCTTAGTCGCTAATAAAGGTTTCCTACCCGCCCAAATACACCATTGGTAGAGTTCTGCAGTTCTCGCCCGGGTTTTAATACTACCGACTTACTTATTCCTGCGGTTATAGCGTCAATGCTTGTCGCTGTCGGGTTCCGGTTCGGAGGGTAAGATAGCTGGTAAACTTATGCATGTGGCATTAATATCCCGCCATACGGATAGTAACGCACCATTAACATCATTGGCGTCTATAGGTGGTGGTCGTCTCTTTCCATGATGAGAGCCATTTGCTTGTTTGCTAATTTATTATATAAAAAAATATGCTAAGCGGCTGACCCTGCAGGCCATCCCTGGAACTTCCCGCTACATTGAAGTACTTTAAGCATAAGG